>JAVGWX010000016.1:40823534-40976034 GCA_036924085.1 Ariolimax columbianus
TTGTTAACTGTACAAAACCTGATCTTTGTTAACTGTACAAAAACTGATCTTTGTTAACTGTAGAAAACCTGATCTTCGTTAACTGTACAAAACCTGATCTTTGTTAACTGTACAAAACCTGATCTTTGTTAACTGTACAAAACCTGATCTTTGTTAACTGTAGAAAACCTGATCTTCGTTAACTGTACAAAACCTGATCTTTGTTAACTGTACAAAATCGGATCTTTATTAACTGTACAAAACCTGATCTTTGTTAACTGTACAAAACCTGATCTTCGTTAACTGTACAAAACCTGATCTTTGTTAACTGTACAAAACCTGATCTTTGTTAACTGTACAAAACCTGATCTTTGTTAACTGTACAAAACTTGATCATTGTTAACTGTACAAAACTCATTTTTATTAACTGAAGAACTTAACTTCTGGGTGTACGGAGAAACATTTTTAAAATTTGAAATATAAAAAAACTGAATTTTTTACAAACATTGTCAGTCAAATCAGTGCCATTTTTTCCCGAGCCATCGGCCCAACACAGGCTGAATAAGTTGTCATAGAAACCATCTTTTTTCTCAAATGAAATTTGGTTATTTCCAAAGGTCTGGATGCTGACGGGAGACAAAATGGAGACAGCCATCTGTATTGCTAAGAGTTCTATGATGGTGTCGAGGCTGCAGGACACATACATCTTTCAGACAGTCACCGACCGAGGTGAGGCTCATCTAGAGCTCAACTCCCTGAGGAGGAAGAGTGAGGCAGCTCTTGTTATCAGTGGAGACTCACTGCAGGTAAGTCCGTCCGTCTTTTGACATTCTGTGTCACCTTAACTCATTCACTCCCGTGAGCCGATACATCGGCTTCCGAATCTTTTTAGATAACCTAGGGGCCGACATATCGGCTTTTACGACTGTGTTCCCAAAATCACATATTTTCCCATTCTTAGTTCTCCTAAATGTTTTATTTTGGTTATTGGCGGATGACCAGATTCTGTACTTTTCATTTCCGGAAGAGTTAGCGTGTGTTTTGTTGAAAAAAATTTTATTTTTGTACTTGGAAACCAAATTTCTTTTTCTTTGGAGGGCAGCCTTGAATCTAGTCCATGCCCCTTCAGTCAGAGTTTCTATAGTACAAGCTGGGTCAAGGTCAGGTTACATTAATGCTAACAGTAGTGATGATGAAGATATCGATCGTTCTGATAACGACATTTCAATTTCTTGATCTAGTCTTAGTTCTAAGTCGTGCGTTGAAAGTGAAACTATAATAGGTGCTCTCTTTTGTCTCAAGCAATGGTAGTAATAGTTCACAAATTCAGTAAAGGTTGAAGATGCTCCCCAGCCATGCTAGTGTATATTATATAAATGTGTATATTATATAAATGTGTATATTATATAAATGTGTATACTTATATAAATGTGTATACTTATATAAATGTGTATACTTATATAAATGTGTATACTTATATAAATGTGTATACTTATATAAATGTGTATACTTATATAAATGTGTATACTTATATACTGAATACAGCAGGAACATTCTTTCTGGGTGTTCGTAACTTGTAAACACTGACTCTGATGTTGATTGGGGCTTTTATTTTTGAGCACGTTTTCAACTTCACATGCCTTCAGTCAAATATGAATACCGTGAACACAACTGTACCAAATTAGGTACAACTTTCAGAACATCTTCCCTTGTGGATTACCGTCAATAGAAAGTCATGATGTTATTCGTGTGTTGGTTTAGAGCTGAATAATGTGTTGATGAGGGGAACAAGTTTGTACATAATTTAACAAAATAAAAACCATTATGTAACTATAATCCATCATGCACACAAATGTTCACCTCCATTTGTAAAATATTTGTATTCCATCGTATTCTGGCCGCAAATGTGAACAGTTTGGTATTTCTTCTTCTTCTTCTTCTTCTTCATCGTACGCTGTTCACGGCGGTATTTACGTTGCACTGTTTTATTTTGTTAAGCCTGTGGCTCAGTGCATCCGATTTCAACAGGCGTTTCTGTAGGGTTGCCCTCCTTAGCCTTTGGCTGTCCCCAGCCTAACTGCAAGGCAGCAGTTGTTTTTGGTCAGAGTTGTCTCTCTTAGGGAAGTTGTCTTGCAGGACTATCGAGTCTTCCCTACTCGTGTCTATAGGGTTTGGCAATGATATGATGGACTATACTAGTTTGTACTATCCCGTGGAACGTTTCAAACGAGCCAACTGGGACAGATTTGCAATCCTGACAGATGGGCTATGTGAAACCATCAACACACGAAACACCAAAATGAAGCCCATGGTAGAGAGCCTAAGCAAGGCAATAATGCAAGCCGCCACTGAAACCATCCCAAGAGGAGCTAGGAAAAACTATAAGCCCTACTGGAATGATGAATTGCAGAAAGTGGAAGATGCAGTAACAAATGCTAGGAACATGACAGAGCGAGAAAAATCCATGGAGGCAAACATCGCCCTCAAAGCCGCCGCGGCGAAGTACAAACACACTCTCAAGCAAACAGCAAGAGAAAGCTGGAAAAATAAAACGGAAAGTCTAAACCTGGACAAAGACGGGAACAAGCTATGGAAGCTAGTCAGTGCCATGAACGACGAAACCCCGTCAAATAAACAAATTACTATCAAGCAGGGCGAGAACTTGATCACAGGTAAGAAAGCCGCAAACGCCTTTGTCGATCACTATGCCAGAGCAAACCACATCGAGGTCCCTGCAGATAAGCATACAGACATTAGCGAAGAGCTAAAGGGGCACAAAAACATGAATACGGCTCCTGAAGAGCACATGATGGCCAAACTAACAATGCGTGAAATGGAAGAGGCTATGAGAACACTAAAGAAAAGGAAATCTCCCGGAAAAGACGGGATAACAAACGAAATGCTGATGGGGCTGGGCCAAACAGCGAAGAGGAAACTGCTATCGGTCCTGAACCAAAGCTGGAAAAGGGGAATTGTACCACAGGCATGGAAAGACGCAATACTGGTACCAGTACCAAAAACAGGAAAGGACAAAACAGATCCAAATGGATACAGGCCCATAAGCCTACTGAGCTGTGTCGGCAAGCTGATGGAACGGATGATAAACACCAGACTGATGTGGCATCTGGAAGAAAAACGAATACTAATTCCACAGCAAGCCGGCTTTAGACAGCATAGATCCACTGAGGACCAGGTCATCCTCATAGCCCAGGAGATAGAAGATGCCTACCAGGCACAGAAACACACAGTAGCTGTTTTGGTGGATCTGGAAAAGGCATTTGACAAAGTCTGGAAAGATGGACTTAGAGTCAAGCTAAGAAGAAGTGATGTTTGTGGGAAGATGTACAAGTGGATCAACCACTACCTCAAACAAAGAACGGCCAGAGTCCAAGTACAAGGGCAGATGAGCAAAAAGGTGACACTCGAGCAGGGAGTACCCCAAGGGGGAGTACTGTCACCCACACTCTTCCTGGTATATATAAACGATATTACAGAGAATATACCAAGAAGAGTCCATAGCTCAATGTTTGCAGACGATCTGGCTATGTGGACCTCTGAAAAGAATCTCACCATAGCAAGAAATCGGATGCAGACGGCCCTAACATCGCTGGATGAGTGGGCTAACTCATGGCTGGTCAAAATAAACGAGGAGAAAACCACATGCACAATATTCTCGCTTTCATTAAAACCCTAAAGTACCAAATTAAGTCTAAATGGCAAATTCCTGCAGCCAAACGACAACCCAACCTATCTGGGAGTCACATTTGATCGGCGCATGACATGGAAAAGTCAGATTGAGAGAAACCGAATGAAAGCCAGAGAAAGAATGGCAATCATGAGGAAACTTGCTGGCACTAGCTGGGGAGCAGACGAAGGCATACTAAAGAAACTGTACACTGGAAGAGTGAGACCAGTTCTCGAGTATGGCATTGCGGCATGGACAACAGCAGCGAAGGCGAACTTCGATAAAGTTAACAAACTTCAAAACCAAGCCATGAGAATTATAACAGGTGGCATGAAGTCAACGCCAATTGTAGAACTTGAAAAGATTACAAAACTGCAATCCATGATCGATAGAAGAGACTGCAGAGCCCAGCTGCAGTCAGAGAAACTCCGAAGACTGACCGACCATCCAATGCACCAGAGACTAAACAATTTGGGAAATGGGAAACTAAAGCGGAGAAACTTTGCAGAAATAGCCAAAGCAAAGATGCACGAAGATCCCATAAACGCACTAACAACACCAAAACCCATCACTACTGTACGAAAACCTACCTGGAGGCAGGATATATTTGCAGAGGTGGTAGAAAATATACCAGGTATTGCAAACAAAAACTGCCAGACTGAAAAAGAAAGGAGAGATACTACCCTAAGCTTCATAACGAAAAGCTACCCAAGCATGGACTGGACCCATGCATACACCGACGGCTCTGTAACAAACACAACACAGAACGGAGGGGCAGGAGCATTCCTGAACCTACCAAATGGCAGAAAAATAACACTGTCATTCGCTACTGGTAAGTACACAAGCAATTTCAGAGCGGAGGCAGAGGCACTGAGGGCGGCAGTGGAAGAAATGGTGACACACAGTGAAAATGAGAGCCATATAGTCCTGCTGACAGATGCTCTCGCCGTAGTCACAGCGCTAAAAAGCCAGAAAAACACTGAGCTTAATGACTTAAGAGCAGCACTCTGCAAACTGTGCCAGCAGTCCGCACCAAAAAGGGTAGTGGTACAGTGGGTCCCATCACACTGCAACATCCAAGGCAACGAGGAGGCAGACAGACTGGCAAAAGAAGGTGCAAGACTACCACAAACAGATACTAGTATGACGTACGAAGAGTCAAAACGGCTTATCAAAGCCAGATACATGACCAAATGGGAAACCGAACATACTGGTTACACCAAAAACGATGCCTATTACCAGTTGAACCGAAGAGAGCAGGTCGTTGTCTTCAGACTTCGCACTGGCCACAATAGACTGAGGTACCACCTATTCAACAAATTAAAATAGGGTGTACCGACGAATGCCCGTGCGGTACTGGTAAAATGACCGCTGAACATCTGCTGCAGAACTGCCCGACATACGAGGATCAGAGAGAGCAGATGTGGCCATTACCAGTGGAACTGTAAGACAAGCTCTATGGCAGTGGCGACAGCCTCAGGATGGCCGCCGCTTTTTTCGAAAAAATAATGGTTACTGTCTGACTGCGTACGAAGAAGAAGAAGAAGAAGAAGTACTATCCCGGAAGAGAGGCAGTCCAGTGTGACTGTGTCCCAGGATCGCCACGTCCTGCCAAGAAACGTAGCATATGCATGTGAGTGAGGTATCTCTTTGCTCCCTTTATTTTCTCGGCTCATCTGCAGTGATGGTACGCCTAGCATTCCCCGCCACCCAGGAGGTTGTCACAATAGGGCAGGAGGTGCAATGTCCGCTGGAATGCATCTCTTCTGCGTCCATTGGGATGACTGATAGCAGACAGAGGCGAAGAGCGAGGCAGGAGTGCATTTAACCAGGTGCATTTCTGCGGCTCGACCGGGCCGGGCTGAGACGCAAGCCCCAGCCATGTCGTAGCCTCCCATCACAGCGGTGCTGAGATTTGGGGCGGGATTCTGGCTTAGAGGCGTTCGGCCGTAGTCCCTCAGATGGCAGCTTCGCACCATTAGCTTATCAGCCAAGCACGTGGACCAAATGTCAGCGACCTGTGATTCCTCTCGAAGGAGTGCATTTGACCAGGGGACAAGCCTGGTCATGGCACGGAGATGTTGTTCTCATGGTCAAGGGTTGAGTCTCAGCAGTTCGCAGTGAGGTAGCTGATCTACTGCTTAAGACACCCCGACCGAGAACTAAGTCTTTTACTAGTGGTTTCATACCTCATCGCCGTATGGGGTGAGTATCGCGCAGCTTCCCGCCCGCTTTGTTCGGCGGACGGCAGAGATCTCTTTCTGCGGCTCAACCAGGTCGGGCTAAGACGCGAGCCCCAAGTCCCAACCATATCGTAGCCTCCCATCACCGTGGTGCGGAGATTTAGGGCGGGATTCCGGCCTAGAGGCGTTCGGCCGTAATCCCTCACATGGTAGCCTCGTGCCATTGGATTATGGGCCTAGTACGTGGACAAATGTCTGCGACTCCTCTCGAATTGAGCAGGATTACCGTAGCAATGCCCTGTCATTTGTAGGGTAAGACTGACCTGTCTTCCGAAGGTCTAATACCAGCACCCGTTCACTATTAGACCCAACGAATCAATAGAGGGCTTTTTAGTCAGTCAATGACCAAGTGTCTGGAACCTGCGATTTATGTAGGGTTAAGCAGGGTTACCATAGCAGACGCTCTTTCATTAGGAGGGTACAACTGACCTGTCTTCCGTGGGTCTAATACCAGCACATGTTCCCTATTAGACCCAACGAGAGTGCTCTCAGTCTGTCAGTCATTTTACAGTGTTGGCGTGTTGAGTCAAATTAAGCCGCAGGCTCCACTCCTGGTGGTGCCCTTCCGTCAATTCCTTTATCGAGCACTGGATGCGAGACAGTCAAGCCACCGAGAGCATAGCCCCAGATTTTCGAGGGTCTAATTCCAGCACACGTTCCATATTGGACCCAACGAAAGTGCTCTCAGCCTGTCAATCATTTCAGTGTTGGCCGTGTTGAGTCAAATCCATCGACATTTGATAGGGCAGACATTTGAAAGATGCGTCGCCGGCACATGAGGCCATGCGATCAGCACAAAGTTATCCAGAGTCACCAGTGGGGACGCCGCAACCCCGCGAGGGGAAACGACGATTGGTTTTGAACTAATAAAAGCGCTCTTTCCGCGAGGGTCGGAGCTTGGTAAGCATGTATTAGCTCTAGAATTGCCACAGTTATCCAAGTAGGATCGTGTCATCTAAGGAACCTCGACTGATTTAATGAGCCATTCGCGGTTTCACCGTGAGACAGTGTGAACTTAGACATGCATGGCTTAATCTTTGAGACAAGCATATGACTACTGGCAGGATCAACCAGATATCTGTCGGAGACGTACGTACCGCACACACCGGTCGGCGGAGGACAGGTGTGTAAAAAGCATCACTGGGACGGCCGCAGGGGCCGACTGACAAACGGACGGACGGTTGTTCCCCCCGTCCCTCACTCCGTCGACTAGGACCGCCTGACAGGGGCCCCTACACGCACCAGACGACCGACCGACCGGGCTCGCTCGAGGAGGGATGGCAGCGCTCTGTGTAGAACGGATCCCAACGACCCCGGCGATGAATTTCACTGGAACTAGAGACAATTTGGCCTGCCGGCCTGCCCTTCTCCCGAGGGTTGGTCGGGAGAACACAGGGCCTTCAGGCACGATTCCTGCTTTCCATTTGCCGGTCACAAGCTCTTTGCGAGAGTCTGACCACCAGCGAGACGAACTATCGAGCTCTGCTATAAGCCTTCGAAAAATCACCACCGACTGTCAAAGTTTCTCGTTACGGACCAGAGCAGTGCACCTCATTGGAGGTCACGACACAAAAAAACCGCTTCCCGATACCTACACGGGGAAAGGCGAGCAAGCGTTTTCGGCAAGCCCTCGCCATCGCTCCGCCTGGCGGGACTGAGATCGCTTTACGAACACTGGTTGAGATTGAATCATGGCGGCGAGACAACTACCCCAGATAGTTTGGTATATAATATGTGTTATTTCAGGGAACTTTCACTGAAGATAAATAGATCACAAATAAGTGATGCTGTGTTGGAGTTTTACATTAGAAAACAATTACGTCCAGAGGTCCAAAATATTTGGGAGTGAACGAGTTAAGTTTCTTGTCATGACTCTCATAGCCTGATCTAGTTTCTTGTGGTATGACTCTCGTGGTCTGACCTAGTTTCTTGTCATGTGACTCATGGTCTGACCTAGTTTCGTGTCATGTGACTCTCATGGTCTGACCTAGTTTCTTGTCATGTTACTCTTATGGTCTGACCTAGTGTCTTATCATGTGACTCTCATGGTCTGACCTAGTGTCTTCTCATGTGACTAATGATTTACTCTCGGTGTTGCAGGTCTGCCTGAAGTACTACGAGCACGAGTTTGTTGAGCTGGCCTGCCAGTGCCCTGCTGTGGTTGTTTGTCGATGCTCGCCGACACAGAAGGCAGACATTGTCAAACTGCTGAAGGTACACACAGGAAAGAGAACTAGCGCTGTTGGCGATGGAGGAAATGATGTCAGCATGATACAGGCAGCAGACGCAGGCATTGGAATTGTGGGAAAGGTCAGTTTGATAGGAATTGTGAGTGAGAAAATTCAGTTTGATGGGAATTGTGAATGAGAAAGGTCCGTTTGATGGGAATTGTGAATAAGAAATGTCAGTTTGATGGGAATTGTGAGAAAGGTCAGTTTGATGGGAATTGTAAGAAAGGTCAGTTTGATAGGAATTTGTGAGTGAGAAAGGTCAGTTTGATGGGAATTGTGTGAGAAAGGTCAGTTTGATGGAAATTGTGAGTGAGAAAGGTCAGTTTGATGGAAATTGTGAGTGAGAAAGGTCTGTTTGATGGGAATTTGTGAGTGAGAAAGGTCAGTTTGATGGAAATTGTGAGTGAGAAAGGTCAGTTTGATGGGAATTTGTGAGTGAGAAAGGTCAGTTTGATGGGAATTGTGAATGAGAAAGGTCCGTTTGATGGGAATTGTGAATAAGAAATGTCAGTTTGATGGGAATTGTGAGAAAGGTCAGTTTGATGGGAATTGTAAGAAAGGTCAGTTTGATAGGAATTTGTGAGTGAGAAAGGTCAGTTTGATGGGAATTGTGTGAGAAAGGTCAGTTTGATGGAAATTGTGAGTGAGAAAGGTCAGTTTGATGGAAATTGTGAGTGAGAAAGGTCTGTTTGATGGGAATTTGTGAGTGAGAAAGGTCAGTTTGATGGAAATTGTGAGTGAGAAAGGTCAGTTTGATGGGAATTTGTGAGTGAGAAAGGTCAGTTTGATGGGAATTGTGAGTGAGAAAGGTCAGTTTGATGGGAATTGTGAGTGAGAAAGGTCAGTTTGATGGGAATTGTGAGTGAGAAAGGTCAGTTTGATGGAAATTGTGAGTGAGAAAGGTCTGTTTGATGGGAATTTGTGAGTGAGAAAGGTCAGTTTGATGGGAATTGTGAGTGAGAAAGGTCAGTTTGATGGGAATTGTGAGTGAGAAAGGTCAGTTTGATGGGAATTGTGAGTGAGAAAGGTCAGTTTGATGGAAATTGTGAGTGAGAAAGGTCTGTTTGATGGGAATTTGTGAGTGAGAAAGGTCAGTTTGATGGGAATTGTGAGTGAGAAAGGTCAGTTTGATGGGAATTGTGAGTGAGAAAGGTCAGTTTGATGGGAATTGTGAATGAGAAAGGTCAGTGTTTGCCATATTTATACATGAGAAGCTACATTAGTCAGTTAGTGGTACTGTGACTTGGTTAGTGGTACTGTGATATGGCTGGTGGTACCGCTGGCAATCCGAGCTTGCTTGCGATTGAATTCATACCTTTTTCTGCGTAGCCTTGACTCGGCACCATGCAGACAAAGACTCTGTTATATATTCTTATTTCATGAATCATGTCTCCATTTTGTCTAATGGGAGCAGGGGACATCACTACAGTCAGCCTGCTCTTCCCATGGATCATCAACTCTTCCGATAGATCATCTACTCTTCCCATCGATCATCAACTCTTCCCATGGATCATCTACGCTTCCCATGGATCATCAACTCTTCCCATCGATCATCAACTCTTCCCATAGATCATCTACTCTTCCCATGGATCATCAACTCTTCCCATCGATCATCTACTCTTCCCATCGATCATTAACTCTTCCCATGGATCATCAACTCTTCCCATCGATCATCAACTCTTCCCATCGATCATCAACTCTTCCCATAGATCATCTACGCTTCCCATGGATCATCAACTCTTCCCATGGATCATCAACTCTTCCCATTGATCATCAACTCTTCCCATCGATCATCAACTCTTCCCATAGATCATCAACTCTTCCCATGGATCATCTACGCTTCCCATGGATCATCAACTCTTCCCATAGATCATCAACTCTTCCCATGGATCATCTACTCTTCCAATGGATCATCTACTCTTCCCATGGATCATCTACTCTTCCCATGGATCATCTAGTCTTCCAGTGCTGGTTTGTACAGCCTTTTGTTTGACACTTATAGTCCTGAGGTTATTTCTATAAATACATTCACACCCCTGAAACGGACATTCATCCATTCACATCCATAATTGAAAATAAGCTCCAATTGAAAACCTACAAGTCTTACTATCCACTATGTATCACACAAGTCTCACTATTCTCCATCTATCACAAAAGTCTAACTATTCTCCATGTATCACACCCACAAGTCTAACTATCCTCCTTGTATCACACAAGTTTCACTATTCTCCATGTATCACAAAAGTCTAACTATTCTCCATGTATCACAAAAGTCTAACTATTCTCCATGTATCACACCCACAAGTCTAACTATTCTCCATCTATCACACCCACAAGTCTAACTATTCTCCATGTATCACACCCACAAGTCTAACTATTCTCCATCTATCACACCCACAAGTCTAACTATTCTCCATCTATCACACCCACAAGTCTAACTATTATCCATCTATCACACCCACAAGTCTAACTATTCTCCATCTATCACACCCACAAGTCTAACTATTCTCCATCTATCACACCCACAAGTCTAACTATTCTCCATCTATCACACCCACAAGTCTAACTATTCTCTATGCTCTTATTCAGCTAAAACAGAATATTCTGTTTCTTCCCAAACAAATCTCATGTAATATTTCAATCCTCCAGGAAGGGAGACAAGCATCTTTAGCTGCAGACTTCTCCGTTTCACAGTTTAGTCACATCGGCCGCCTTCTGCTGGTCCATGGGAGGAACAGCTACAAGCGGTCCGCAGCCCTGGGCCAGTTCGTCATCCATAGAGGACTCATCATCACCACCATGCAGGCTGTCTTCTGCTCTGTGTTCTACTTTGTTTCCATCGCTTTGTTTCCTGGCTTCCTCATGGTTGGGTACGTAAAACATTCTTGTGGTTGGGTTGGAGTTTGTTACAGCTACAGTTATTGGTGCTGTTATTTGTTACAGTTTTTGGTGCTGTTTTTTGGTTACAGTTATTGGTGCTGTTATTTGTTAGTTTTTGGTGCTGTTTTTTGGTTACAGTTATTGGTGCTGTTATTTGTTACAGTTATTGGTGCTGTTATGTGTTACAGTTTTTGGTGCTGTTTTTTTGTTACAGTTATTGGTGCTGTTATTTGTTACAGTTATTGGTGCTGTTATTTGTTACAGTTATTGGTGCTGTTATTTGTTACAGTTATTGGTGCTGTTATTTGTTACAGTTATTGGTGCTGTTATTTGTTACAGCTACAGTTATTGGTGCTGTTATTAGTTAGTTATTGATGCTGTTATGTGTTACAGCTACAGTTATTGGTGCTCTTATTTGTTACAGCTTCAGTTTTTGGTGCTCTTATTTGTTACAGTTATTGGTGCTCTTATTTGTTTCAGTTTTTGGTGCTCTTATTTGTTTCAGTTTTTGGTGCTCTTATTTGTTACAGTTATTGGTGCTCTTATTTGTTACAGTTTTTGGTGCTGTTATTTGTTTCAGTTTTTGGTGCTATTTGTTACAGTTATTGGTGCTGTTATTTGTTAGAGTTATTGGTGCAGTTATTTGTTATAGTTACAGTTTTTTGTGCTGTTATTTGTTACAGTTATTGGTGCTGTTATTTTTTACAGTTACAGTTTTTGATGCTGTTATTTGTTACAGTTGTATATACTAATCGCCTGTCATACGGATATCTTTATTTAGCACTGTACCTAAAGGGAAAAGAATTTATGTATTTACAATTTGAAAAGATATAAGAATTTATTTATTAATTGCTTGCAATGGATACACCACAAGGAGAGATAGTCAATGGATACACCACAAGGAGAGATAGTCAATGGATACACCACAAGGAGAGATAGTCAATGGATACACCACAAGGAGAGATAGTCAATGGATACACCACAAGGAGAGATAGTCAATGGATGCACCACAAGGAGAGATAGTCAATGGATACACCACAAGGAGAGATAGTCAATGGATACACCACAAGGAGAGATAGTCAATGGATACACCACAAGGAGAGATAGTCAATGGATACACCACAAGGAGAGATAGTCAATGGATACACCACAAGGAGAGATAGTCAATGGATACACCACAAGGAGAGATAGTCAATGGATACACCACAAGGAGAGATAGTCAATGGATACACCACAAGGAGAGATAGTCAATGGATACACCACAAGGAGAGATAGTCAATGGATACACCACAAGGAGAGATAGTCAATGGATACACCACAAGGAGAGATAGTCAATGGATACACCACAAGGAGAGATAGTCAATGGATACACCACAAGGAGAGATAGTCAATGGATACACCACAAGGAGAGATAGTCAATGGATACACCACAAGGAGAGATAGTCAATGGATACACCACAAGGAGAGATAGTCAATGGATACACCACAAGGAGAGATAGTCAATGGATACACCACAAGGAGAGATAGTCAATGGATACACCACAAGGAGAGATAGTCAATGGATACACCACAAGGAGAGATAGTCAATGGATACGCCACAAGGAGAGATAGTCAATGGATACACCACAAGGAGAGATAGTCAATGGATACACCACAAGGAGAGATAGTCAATGGATACACCACAAGGAGAGATAGTCAATGGATACACCACAAGGAGAGATAGTCAATGGATACACCACAAGGAGAGATAGTCAATGGATACACCACAAGGAGAAATAGTTATTGAAGAACAAGGAAAACAATGTATCAATGATGCTCTTGTCTAACTGGAAGGAACTACGGCTTGGCAGGGCATGTCTTCTTCAGAGTCACGTCACAGACACATGCAAAGATTCAACGACACCCACAGACACACCCACAGACACTCCCACAGACACACCCACAAACACACCCACAAAGACACCAACAGACACTTCAATAGACACACCCATGGACACTCCCACAGACACACCCACCGACACACCCACAGACACTCCTACAGACACACCAACACGCACCCACAGATACACCCACAGACACTCCCACAGACACACCCACAGACACACAAACAGACACACCCACATACACTCCCACAGACACTCCAATAGACACACCCACAGACACTCCCACAGACACACCCACAGACACTCCCACAGACACACCCACAGACACACGCACAGACACACCCACATATACTCCCACATACACTCCCACAGACACACCCACAGACCACAGACACACCCACATACACTCCCACAGACACACCCACAGACCACAGACACACCCACTGACTGGCCCACACATTGGTAATAACGACTGACTAGATTTGACTAGAATGTTTCAGCTGCTGCTGGTCTGTCTGTAATTACTAAACAATTGAACCAATCCTTTAATGAAAGTAGTGTGTCCCTTGACACAAGATCTCAGCTTTGTCCTCCATGTCCTCTAATGACATGATGTCCTCCATGTCCTAGGTATGCCACTATCTACACCATGTACCCAGTGTTCTCACTGGTCCTGGACAAGGATGTGTCAGCTGACATTGCCCTGACCTATCCTGAGCTCTACAAGGATTTAACAAAGGTTGGTCATTCATTGTTGAACTCAGCAGGCTAGGTGGTCCAACCGAGCAGGCTAGGTGGTCCGACCGAGCAGGCTAGGTGGTCCGACCGAAGAGGCTAGGTTTTCCGACCGACAGGTGTTAGCATTCTCCGGACTAGCAACCTCGTGATACTGTGATAAGACACACTCTCCCGATCAACAACCTCATGATGCTGTCGACAAGAGATTTGGGGGGGGGGGGGGGGGGGGGTGGTAATGGTTGGCAACTCCACCAGGTATGGCACATGCTGGTCACTTTTCTGAGACTGGTCACTAAACGAGACTGTTTGAGGTTTGGATGAGGCTGTGACTGGTTAAGGCTTGAATGAGGCTGTGACTGGTTGAGGCTTGGATGTGGCTGAAGCTTGGCTTGGGCTGTGGTTGAGGCTTACTGTGACTGAGGCTGTAGCTTTGACTGAGGCAGATTTCTTGTAGTCAAATAGCTGAAAGGTGTCTCTGACGAAGGCCTTGTCTGTCATAACGTGGGTTCCATGTTGTGTCTGTCCAGGTGGGTAGATGAGCTGTGCATATTGATGTTAGGGTCAGGGTTCATGGTCGTCATCTGTGTTCCAAGCCTGGCCTAGATGAGCTGTGTTCCGAGCCTGGCCTAGATGAGCTGGGCTCCAAGCATGGCCTAGATGATCTGGGCTCCAAGCCTGGCCTAGATCATCTGGGCTCCGAGCCTGGCCTAGATGATCTGGGCTCCAAGCCTGGCCTAGATGAGCTGTGTTCCGAGCCTGGCCTAGATGAGCTGTGTTCCGAGCCTGGCCTAGATGATCTGGGCTCCAAGCCTGGCCTAGATGAGCTGTGTTCCGAGCCTGGCCTAGATGAGCTGTGTTCCGAGCCTGGCCTAGATGATCTGGGCTCCAAGCCTGGCCTAGATGAGCTGTGTTCCGAGCCTGGCCTAGATGAGCTGTGTTCCGAGCCTGGCCTAGATGTTCTGGGCTCCAAGCCTGGCCTAGATGTGCTCCAAGCCTGGCCTAGATGATCTGGGCTCCAAGCCTGGCCTAGATGATCTGGGCTACAAGCCTGGTTTAGATGATCTGGGCTCCAAGCCTGGCCTAGATGAGCTGTGTTCCGAGCCTGGCCTAGATGAGCTGTGTTCCGAGCCTGGCCTAGATGATCTGTGCTCCGAGGCTGTCCTATATCATTGATGCAATCCTTCAGTAGCGGTTCCTCTAGCCCTTTGTTATACATCATGTAGTTACCAGTTACATGCACAACCCTCCTTAGACATCAATCATCAACAATCATGGCCATGGATAGACCTCCCCCCATCCAGGGATCTCAGGATCCACAAAGTACAACTTCTGTCCAATCTTTCAGATCTTCCATCGACATGCCACACACAATGGCTGCAGCACTGTTGTGTGAGGGAAGCCCCCTGTTGTTGTTGATTAACTAGGTCTGCCGAGCTGTTTGCTCTTTCTCAGTCAGTGCCAAGCTGTTTGCTCTTTCTCAGTCAGTGCCGAGCTGTTTGCTCTTTCGTAGTCAGTGCCGAGCTGTTTGCTCTTTCTCAGTCAGTGCTGAGCTGTTTGCTCTTTATCAGTCAGTGCCGAGCTGTTTGCTCTTTCGCAGTCAGTGCCGAGCTGTTTGCTCTTTCTCAGTCAGTGCTGAGCTGATTGCTCTTTCTCAGTCAGTGCCGAGCTGTTTGCTCTTTCTCAGTCAGTGCTGAGCTGTTTGCTCTTTCGCAGTCAGTGCTGAGCTGTTTGCTCTTTCTCAGTCAGTGCCGAGCTGTTTGCTCTTTCTCAGTCAGTGCTGAGCTGTTTGCTTTTTCTCAGTCAGTGCCGAGCTGTTTGCTCTTTCTCAGTCAGTGCTGAGCTGTTTGCTCTTTCTCAGTCAGTGCCGAGCTGTTTGCTCTTTCTCAGTCAGTGCCGAGCTGTTTGCTCTTTCTCAGTCCATTCCACTTGTTGTATGAGTGTGGTTCCCTGTAGGTTCCACTTGTATGAGTGTGGTTCCCTGTAGGTTCCACTTGTATGAGTGTGGTTCCCTGTAGGTTCCACTTGTATGAGTGTGGTTCCCTGTAGGTTCCACTTGTATGAGTGTGGTTCCACCAACGTATCACATTTGGGGTCGTGTAAAGTAACAGTAAATGAGTGAAGATTAGAAAACTTTGATGATTGTCTGTAAGAGAACTTTGAGGATTGTCTGTAAGAGAACTTTTAGGATTGTCTGTAAGAGAACTTTGAGGATTGTCTGTAAGAGAACTTTGAGGATTGTCTGTAAGAGAACTTTGAGGATTGTCTGTAAGAGAACTTTGAGGATTGTCTGTAAGAGAACTTTGAGAATTGTCTGTAATATAACTTTGAGGATTGTCTGTAAGAGAACTTTGAGGATTGTCTGTAAGAGAACTTTGAGGATTGTCTGTAAGAGAACTTTTAGGATTGTCTGTAAGAGAACTTTGAGGATTGTTTGTAAGAGAACTTTTAGGATTGTCTGTAAGAGAACTTTGATGATTGTCTGTAAGAGAACTTTGATGATTGTATGTAAGAGAACTTTTAGGATTGTCTGTAAGAGAACTTTGAGGATTGTCTGTAAGAGAACTTTGAGAATTGTCTGTAATATAACTTTGAGGATTGTCTGTAAGAGAACTTTTAGGATTGTCTGTAAGAGAACTTTTAGGATTGTCTGTAAGAGAACTTTGAGGATTGTCTGTAAGAGAACTTTGAGGATTGTCTGTAAGAGAACTTTTAGGATTGTATGTAAGAGAACTTTTAGGATTGTCTGTAAGAGAACTTTGAGGATTGTCTGTAAGAGAACTTTGATGATTGTCTGTAAGAGAACTTTGATGATTGTCTGTAAGAGTACTTTGATGATTGTCTGTAAGAGAACTTTGATGATTGTCTGTAAGAGTACTTTGATGATTGTCTGTAAGAGAACTTTGATGATTGTCTGTAAGAGAACTTTGATGATTGTCTGTAAGAGAACTTTGATGATTGTCTGTAAGAGTACTTTGATGATTGTCTGTAAGAGAACTTTGATGATTGTCTGTAAGAGTTGACTGTCTCTATTCCACAGGGCCGCTCGCTGTCATTTAAAACATTCTTCTTGTGGGTTCTCATCAGCATTTACCAAGGTAAGGGGGGAGAGGTGGGGGTGGCTTCGTGTTGTCTGAGAGGAGGTAATGGGTAATCTCAAACAACAGTTGAAGTCACAGTCATGTGCCGGAAAGGCATAGAGCAGTTTTCACAGAATTGAGTATGAGCGAGAGAGAGAGCAGTGTTCACAGAATGAGTACGACAGAGAGAGCAGTGTTCACAGAATGAGTACAAGAGAGAGCAGTGTTCACAGAATGAGTTCGGGAGAGAGGAAGAGGGAGAGCAGTGTTCACAGAATGAGTACGAGAGAGAGAGGGACAGAGCAGTGTTCATAGAGTGAGTGTGGGAGAGAGAGCAGTGTTCACAGAATGAGTACAAGAGAGAGCAGTGTTCACAGAATGAGTTCTGGAGAGATGAAGAGGGAGAGCAGTGTTCTGAGAGCATCAAGCAGACATGGAAGATTAGTCTGGAGGGTTGGGAAATGGGGGAGAATTATCATTTATTTCAGTTGATCACCCTCATGGTGCCTGGGCTGATGCTCCCATGGTCTCCATATAGAGAGGCCAGATGTAGTGATGACTAGGGGCACAAAGGTTAACCAATCAATCAACTTTATCCACATGGTAGATGACGTCAATCTAGATTGTATCATAATGTCAATGAGCCCCTATAAAGTTAATCATGTCAGTGAGCCTCTATAAAGTTAATCATGTCAGTGAGCCCCTATAAAGTTAATCATGTCAGGGAGCCTCTATAAAGTTAATCATGTCAGTGAGCCCCTATAAAGTTAATCATGTTAGTGAGCCTCTATAAAGTAAATCATGTCAGTGAGCCCCTATAAAGTTAATCATGTCAGTGAGCCATTATAAAGTTAATCATGTCAGTGAGCCCCTATAAAGTTAATCATGTCAGTGAGCCTCAGTAAAGTTAATCATGTCTCCCTCCCAAAAGCTAATCATGTCAGTGAGCCTCAGTAAAGTTAATGATGTCAGTGAGCCTCTATAAAGTTAATCATATCTCCCTTCCAGAAGTTAATCATGTCAGTGAGCCTCTATAAAGTTAATCATGTCTCCCTCCCAAAAATTTAATCATGTCCCCTCCCAGAAGTTAATCATGTCTCCCTCCCAGAAGTTAATCATGTCTCCCTCCCAGAAGTTAATCATGTCTCCCTCCCAGAAGTTAATCATGTCTCCCCCTCCCAGGTGGCATCATCATGTATGGGGCCCTCTTGCTGTTTGAGGCTGAGTTCATACACGTAGTGAGCATCACCTTCAGCGCCCTCATCCTGACCGAGCTGCTCATGGTGGCCTTGACTGTCCGCAACTGGCACTGGCTGATGATAGTGGCACAAGTCTTCTCCCTCGGGATCTACATTGCCTCGTTGGCCGTTCTCAAGGACTACTTTGGTAAGTCCAGCTTACACTAATCTAATACACGATCCTGCGGACTTGAAGGCTGATATTATGTTTGTTTCATGTACTTGTATTTTCACCTTAACGTACGGCCTGCGGGAACTAGTTTGCTCGTATGTTGTTGTTCCACTAGTTCTGTCCAGCAAGGTCAAGGTCTGGTTGATGAATCTGTGTGTGTTTCTAGTTGGTTGGTCGAGCCGTATGAACTGTTGGTGATGGTTACGGAGCATGGCAGAAAAACATTCTTTCCGCAGCGAGTCCGGGGTAGTCAACCAACACATGGCTTGTTTTCTATGGATGCGCCCAGAATACACAGTATTTACTTACACAGTAATTTGTATCTATGTTCTGTTCTAAGTTGTTTGTTAAGTGTGATGTGTTCTGTTCTAAGTTGTTTGTTAAGTGTGATGTGTTCTGTTCTAAGTTGTTTGTTAAGTGTGATGTGTTCTGTTCTAAGTTGTTTGTTAAGTGTGATGTGTTCTGTTCTAAGTTGTTTGTTAAGTGTGATGTTTCTGTTCTAAGTTGTTTGTTAAGTGTGATGTGTTCTGTTCTAAGTTGTTTGTTAAGTGTGATGTGTTCTGTTCTAAGTTGTTTGTTAAGTGTGATGTGTTCTGTTCTAAGTTGTTTGTTAAGTGTGATGTTTCTGTTCTAAGTTGTTTGTTAAGTGTGATGTGTTCTGTTCTAAGTTGTTTGTTAAGTGTGATGTTTCTGTTCTAAGTTGTTTGTTAAGTGTGATGTGTTCTGTTCTAAGTTGTTTGTTAAGTGTGATGTGTTCTGTTCTAAGTTGTTTGTTAAGTGTGATGTTTCTGTTCTAAGTTGTTTGTTAAGTGTGATGTTTCTGTTCTAAGTTATTGTTTGTCAAGTGTGATATGTTCTGTTCTAAGTTGTACCCTGTTCTTGTAGATTTATATTCCAGTTGTCGTAACCTCTATGAAAGACTCTAGCAACTATGTCGATGTGTCCTCAGATGCTCGCTTCCTGAGGACCTGGGACTTTGTCTGGAAGGTCCTGGTGATCACCTGTATCTCATGCATTCCCTTATATGTGCTGATGTACCTGAGGAAAAAGTTTTCACCTCCCGTCTACTCCAAACTGACACCTTGAAGCAGTGGTAGCTTATCTTTGAAACATGCACTGAATGAGACTAGGGTGGAACCATTTATTTATTGATATTTATACTAAAACACACATTTATTATCTCCAGATATCATATATATATATATATCAGTAATGTGCAGCTGGCTGTTAGTTGGCACCCCATGAAGCCTGGTTTGCTACCCTCCAGATATTTTAAAACTAAAACTAATTTTGATTGAGTTAACTGTAGCAAAAGACATTTCTGTTTCTAGACAGAATGTTAGCAGAGGACAATGTCAGCTATTGTTGCCCCATGGTCATTGTTTGTCACCTATTGTTGCCCCATGGTCATTGTTTGTCAGCTATTGTTGCCCCATGGTCATTGTTTGTCAGCTATTGTTGTCCCATGGTCATTGTTTGTCAGCTATTGTTGCCCCATGGTCATTGTTTGTCAGCTATTGTTGCCCCATGGTCATTGTTTGTCAGCTATCCTGTGCTGTAGTTTACTAGTAGAGATCTGTGGTACTTTTCTTTAGTGATTGGGGGGGGGGGGGGGGGGGGGGAGGAGTGAGTTAGTTTTGTGTAATTGTGTCTCAGGTATGTAGTTGTGTAGATAAATAATCCTTTCAAAAATGTGAGATTTTAAAATAGCAGCAGCAGTATGATATGACTTGTATGTAACATTAGCAGCATCTCGATGCTCTGTCAGTGGGGGTCTCTGTGTCAGCAGGGGTCTGTACTCAAGGGGTCTCTGTGTCAGCAGGGGTCTCTGTGTCAGCAGGGGTCTGTACTCAAGGGGTCTCTGTGTCAGCAGGTGTCTGTACTCAATGGGTCTCTGTGTCAACAGGGGTCTCTGTCAGCAGGCGTCTGTACTCAAGGGGTCTCTGTGTCAACAGGGGTCTCTGTGCCAGCAGGGGTCTCTGTGTCAGCAGGGGTCTGTACTCAAGGGGTCTCTGTGTCAGCAGGTATCTGTACTCAATGGGTCTCTGTGTCAACAGGGGTCTCTGTGTCAGCAGGTGTCTGTACTCAAGGGGTCTCTGTGTCCACAAGGGTCTCTGTGCCAGCAGGGGTCTGTACTCAAGGGGTATCTGTGTCAACAGGGGTCTCTGTGTCAGCAGGGGTCTATACTCAAGGGGTCTGTGTCAGCAGGGGTCTGTACTCAAGGGGTCTCTGTGTCAGCAGGGGTCTGTACTCAAGGGGTCTCTGTGTCAGCAGGGGTCTCTGTGTCAGCAGGTGTCTCTGTGTCAGCAGGTGTCTCTGTGTCAACAGGGGTCTGTACTCAAGGGGTCTCTGTGTCAACAGGGGTCTCTGTGTCAACAGGGGTCTCTGTGTCAGCAGGGGTCTGTACTCAAGGGGTCTCTGTGTCAGCAGGGGTCTGTACTCAAGGGGTCTCTGTGTCAACAGGGGTCTCTGTGTCAGCAGGGGTCTGTACTCAAGGGGTCTCTGTGTCAGCAGGGGTCTGTACTCAAGGGGTCTCTGTGTCAGAAGGGGTCTGTACTCAAGGGGTCCCTGTGTCAGCAGGGGTCTGTACTCAAGGGGTCTCTGTCAGTAGGGGTCTCTGTGTCAGCAGGGGTCTGTACTCAAGGGGTCTCTGTGTCAGAATGGGTCTGTACTCAAGGGGTCTCTGTGCCAGCAGGGTGTGTACCCAAGGGATCTCATGTGAGCAGACAGTATTCTTGTGATGAGAAATATTAAGAACGATCTTGATGTGTGGATTTTCATTTATTGTTGCCCTTTTGTTTATTGGCCTTTCATTTATTGTTCTTTAATTTATTGCCCTTTTGTATTTGCCAATTTTGTCTGTCGCTCAATGCTGTGTTTTTTTTTACATTAAGTCAGGTCAGATCATCCCTTAGCCGGTGAGGCCGCTTAGGGGCACACATGAAGACAACCTCACGGCACCCCTCTGTGTCAGCTGCTGCTGCCTGTGCCTCCTCTGGTCGGAGATTGGTCCATTCTTTAATGTTGTCTTCCCTATTCTTTTTGGGACGACCTCTTCGTCGTCCGCCTCGCATCTCTCCGTGGAGGATCATTTTAGCAAGACTGTATCAGATATAGATATGTTTGATGTTGTTGGTGATCAATAATTACTTGACCAATGTGTGTGTGTGAACCCTCCAAACAGCTGTCAAACATATGGAAGGTCTGTCAAACATATGGAAGGTCTGTCAAACATATGGAAGGTCTGTCAAACAGAACACCTGTCAAACATATGGAAGATCTGTCAAACATATGGAAGGTCTGTTAAACATGTGGAAGGTCTCTGTCAAACATATGGAAGATCTGTTAAACATGTGGAAGGTCTCTGTCAAACATATGGAAGATCTGTTAAACATGTGGAAGGTCTCTGTCAAACATATGGAAGATCTGTTAAACATGTGGAAGGTCTCTGTCAAACATATGGAAGGTCTCTGTCAAACATAGGAAGATCTGTTAAACATATGGAAGGTCTGTCAAACATATGGAAGGTCTGTCAAATATATGGAAGATCTGTCAAACAAATGGAAGGTCTGTCAAACATAGGAAGATCTGTTAAACATGTGGAAGGTCTCTGTCAAACATATGGAAGATCTGTTAAACATGTGGAAGGTCTCTGTCAAACATATGGAAGGTCTGTCAAACATATGGAAGATCTGTTAAACATATGGAAGGTCTGTCAAACATATGGAAGGTCTCTGTCAAACATATGGAAGATCGGTTAAACATGTGGAAGGTCTCTGTCAAACATATGGAACGTCTCTGTCAAACCAATGGAAGGTCTGTCAAACCAATGGAAGGTCTGTCAAACATATGGAAGGTCTCTGTCAAACATATGGAAGATCTGTTAAACATGTGGAAGGTCTCTGTCCATATGGAAAGTCCATTGCTTTGTTATGGTTGGACAGTTCTGATATATATATATATAGTACTAACCTTCTAGCTTCCACATTTTGTTATAACATCACAAACATTTTGACTGACACATTTGTTTGATACACCGGTTGTCTTGTCAATCCATGAAGCTGCCACAAAGCCCTAACCAGATCGACATATCTGATAGTTTCCATTACAAATGTATTTATAACATCTACATAATCAAACTAAAAAGTCCTACCTTAGAAAAATCTGTAGCAACAACTTCATCACAATAATGGAATAACCTTCCAAATCAACGGGAAACAAAGACAAACATTGGTTAAAGTCTACTTAGCCATCTTGTTGTTTTCAAAATGGGAGAAGTGGTCTCGTTCTTGATACACCATTTCTATAGTAAAAACCTGTTAGCATGAGTACACCAATGCCCCGGGCACATTTCTTAGCCAAAGGTTCAGCAAAAGTTAAACATACACACTGCAATGTTGCTGGCTTATCCCGTACACACTACAATGTTGCTGGCTTATCCTGTACACACTGCAATGTTGCTGGCTTATCCCGTACACACTACAATGTTGCTGGCTTATCCCGTACACACTACAATGTTGCTGGCTTATCCCGTACACACTGCAATGTTGCTGGCTTATCCCGTTCACACTACAATGTTGCTGGCTTATCCCGTACACACTACAATGTTGCTGGCTTATCCCGTACACACTGCAATGTTGCTGGCTTATCCCGTACACACTACAATGTTGCTGGCTTATCCCGTACACACTGCAATGTTGCTGGCTTATCCCGTTCACACTACAATGTTGCTGGCTTATCCCGTACACACTACAATGTTCCTGGCTTATGCCGTACACACTACAATGTTGCTGACTTATCCAGTACACACTGCAATGTTGCTGGCTTATCCCGTACACACTACAATGTTGCTGACTTATCCAGTACACACTGCAATGTTGCTGGCTTATCCCAGCATTTATTAAAAGTTGATACAGAAACAGTTCTAGTTCTTATATACAGTTACAACCCCAGCACCAGAGTAGGATATATGAGCTGAGGAGACTAGGACTATTGAGACCTGCCAAGCATGTCATAGATGGTGACTAAAGAGGGTAGTGTATGGGGCTACTTCTTGTAAAAGCCGTCGCTATTGATACCTCTGCGAATGCTGGGACATAGGCTTCCTGTAAATGGGCCAGCTATAATGGTGGCCCTATGCTCCCCTGGGAGCAGCAACATGGTCAATCAATCATCAGATTTACACTGGACACTTGCTAATGTTGCTTGCTTTCATCTCTCTCTCTCACACACACACACACACACAACTTGATGAAACGTTATTTTTCTCAGAGACTGACATTAATTTATTCAGTGGCTTGTGCTTTTATTTGACTACAACTGCAGCAGTGTTTTCCAGAAAATGGAATATGGCATCGCGTGTCAATCAGCACAGAAAGTGACATGCATACTGACTGTCTCTCTCTCTCTCATTCTCATTCACATGCAGACACACACAAACTGTCATGTGCACGCACAATTTGACCTATTTGCCAAGTTGTAATCTGAAATCCATTTCCACTTTGAAGAGCCAAACTATTTATATATGTCTTCTGATGTTTTGAGTGTCTGATCTGTTTTCTTGTCATAACTACAAGACATTGATGTCTGATATTACATTGATCTTGTCTTGTCCAAACATCATTTTGTTGTAAATGTTGAAATTAAAAACTGATTATCAATTGAATTTCTAAATATGTCTTTTGTCAAATTATTATTATTAATAAACGGGATATGACGGCATTCGATGGCATGACTACATCCGAAACGTGAAAGTCTACTAAAACAGGCCTCCACCCAATCTCAGGGGAGGAAGACTAACATCTGGTCAGGCACAACATACTGATCAGACATGTTAGATAGGGTCAGCTAAAATATACTAGCCAAGACCCTCACCTCGGCTTCCTAGTAGCCCTCCCTGGAAACAGGCTGTTTTCATGGTGGAGGGGTGAGGGATCAACATGATCCCAGTAGTAGTGAGAGACACGCAGATGAAGCCAAGCATAGCACAACCACCTGGAGGACCCGGTCCACCTTCATCAGCATGCTTGGGATGTGAGGGAAAGCTACTGCAACCCACAAAAGAGTAAACCCCAGCCCACAAGATACTTCACAAGTCGTTCCTCAGCGCCAAAAGTCTTCCCTCGACCGGCTGGAGGCACAGAAGAGGTCATCACCATACAGTATAGATCCAGCGGATAGCAACCTCTGCTCTAGAAGAGGCCTGGACCCATGCTGCAGCAGTGGGTCATGCATGCATGTGGCCGACCAACGCAACGGGCCTCAGATGCATAAGCGAACATTATTATTATTATATGAAGGCTCTGGATATGGGATCTGTCCTGATCATTGGCTGACTTTGGTAGGAGATTGGATCTGTCCTGATCATTGGATGACTTTGGTAGGAGATTGAGGTCTGTCCTGATCATTGGATGACTTTGGTAGGAGATTGGGATCTGTCCTGATCATTGGATGACTTTGGTAGGAGATTGAGGTCTGTTCTGTCCTGGTCATTGGCTGACTTTGGTAGGAGATTGGGTCTGTCCTGATCATTGCCTGACTTTGGTAGGAGATTGGGTCTGTCCTGATCATTGCCTGACTTTGGTAGGAGATTGGGGTCTGTCCTGAACATTGGATGACTTTGGTCGGAGATTGGGTCTGTTCTGTCCTGATCATTGGATGACTTTGGTCGGAGATTGGGTCTGTCCTGTCCTGATCATTGGATGACTTTGGTAGGAGATTGGGGTCTGTCCTGATCATTGGATGACTTTGGTAGGAGATTGAGTCTGTGCTGTCCTGATCATTGGATGACTTTGGTAGGAGATTGAGTCTGTCCTGTCCTGATCATTGGATGACTTTGGTAGGAGATTGGGGTCTGTCCTGTCCTGATCATTGGATGACTTTGGTAGTAGATTGGGTCTGTCCTGTCCTGATCATTGGATGACTTTGGTAGGAGATTGGGTCTGTCCTGTCCTGTTCATTGGATGACTTTGGTAGGAGATTGGGGTCTGTCCTGTCCTGATCATTGGCTGACTTTGGTTGGAGATTGGGGTCTGTCCTGATCATTGGCTGACTTTGGTAGGAGATTGGATCTGTCCTGATCATTGGATGACTTTGGTAGGAGATTGGGTCTGTCCTGATCACTGGCTGACTTTGGTAGGAGATTGGGTCTGTCCTGATCATTGGATGACTTTGGTAGGAGATTGGGTCTGTCCTGATCATTGGATGACTTTGGTAGGAGATTGGGGTCTGTTCTGTCCTGATCATTGGCTGACTTTAGTAGGAGATTGGGATCTGTCCTGTCCTGATCATTGGCTGACTTTGGTAGGAGATTGGGGTCTGTCCTGATCATTGGATGACTTTGGTAGGAGATTGGGTCTGTCCTGATCATTGGATGACTTTGGTAGGAGATTGGGGTCTGTTCTGTCCTGATCATTGGCTGACTTTAGTAGGAGATTGGGATCTGTCCTGTCCTGATCATTGGCTGACTTTGGTAGGAGATTGGGATCTGTCCTGATCATTGGATGACTTTAGTAGGAGATTGGGGTCTGTCCTGTCCTGATCATTGGCTGACTTTGGTAGGAGATTGGGATCTGTCCTATCCTGATCATTGGATGACTTTTGTAGGAGATTGGGTCTGTCCTGATCATTGGCTGACTTTGGTAGAAGATTGGATCTGTCCTGATCATTGGATGACTTTGGTAGGAGATTGAGGTCTGTCCTGATCATTGGATGACTTTGGTAGGATATTGGGATCTGTCCTGATCATTCGATGAATTTGGTAGAAGATTGAGGTCTGTTCTGTCCTGGTCATTGGCTGACATTGGTAGGAGATTGGGATCTGTCCTGATCATTGGATGACTTTGGTAGGAGATTGGATCTGTCCTGATCATTGGATGACTTTGGTAGGAGATTGGGTCTGTCCTGATCATTGGATGACTTTGGTAGGAGATTGGGATCTGTCCTGATCATTGGATGACTTTGGTAGGAGATTGAGGTCTGTTCTGTCCTGGTCATTGGCTGACTTTGGTAGGAGATTGGGTCTGTCCTGATCATTGGATGACTTTGGTAAGAGATTGGGTCTGTCCTGATCATTGGATGACTTTGGTAGGAGATTGGGTCTGTCCTGATCATTGGCTGACTTTGGTAGGAGATTGGATCTGTCCTGATCATTGGATGACTTTGGTAGGAGATTGAGGTCTGTTCTGTCCTGGTCATTGGCTGACTTTGGTAGGAGATTGGGATCTGTCCTGATCATTGGATGACTTTCGTAGGAGATTGGGTCTGTCCTGATCATTGCCTGACTTTGGTAGGAGATTGGGGTCTGTCCTGAACATTGGATGATTTTGGTAGGAGATTGGGTCTGTCCTGATCATTGGCTGACTTTGGTAGGAGATTTGGTCTATCCTGATCATTGGCTGACTTTGGTAGGAGATTGGGTCTATCCTGATCACTGGCTGACTTTGGTAGGAGATTGGGGTCTGTTCTGTCCTGATCATTGGCTGACTTTAGTAGAAGATTGGGATCTGTCCTGTCCTGATCATTGGCTGACTTTGGTAGGAGATTGGGATCTGTCCTGATCATTGGATGACTTTGGTAGGAGATTGGGTCTGTCCTGATCATTGGATGACTTTGGTAGGAGATTGGGGTCTGTTCTGTCCTGATCATTGGCTGACTTTAGTAGGAGATTGGGATCTGTCCTGTCCTGATCATTGGCTGACTTTGGTAGGAGATTGGGATCTGTCCTGATCATTGGATGACTTTGGTAGGAGATTGGGGTATGTCCTGTCCTGATCATTGGCTGACTTTGGTAGGAGATTGGGATCTGTCCTATCCTGATCATTGGATGACTTTGGTAGGAGATTGGGTCTGTCCTGATCATTGGCTGACTTTGGTAGGAGATTGGATCTGTCCTGATCATTGGATGACTTTGGTAGGAGATTGAGATCTGTCCTGATCATTGGATGACTTTGGTAGGAGATTGAAGTCTGTCCTGATCATTGGATGACTTTGGTAGGAGATTGGGGTCTGTCCTGATCATTGGATGACTTTGGTAGGAGATTGGGATCTGTCCTGATCATTGGATGACTTTGGTAGGAGATTGAGATCTGTCCTGATCATTGGATGACTTTGGTAGGAGATTGAGGTCTGTCCTGATCATTGGATGACTTTGGTAGGAGATTGGGATCTGTCCTGATCATTGGATGACTTTGGTAGGAGATTGAGGTCTGTTCTGTCCTGGTCATTGGCTGACTTTGGTAGGAGATTGGGATCTGTCCTGATCATTGGATGACTTTGGTAGGAGATTGGGTCTGTCCTGATCATTGGATGACTTTGGTAGGAGATTGGGTCTGTCCTGATCATTGGATGACTTTGGTAGGAGATTGGGTCTGTCCTGATCATTGGCTGACTTTGGTAGGAGATTGGATCTGTCCTGATCATTGGATGACTTTGGTAGGAGATTGAGGTCTGTCCTGATCATTGGATGACTTTGGTAGGAGATTGGGATCTGTCCTGATCATTGGATGACTTTGGTAGGAGATTGAGGTCTGTTCTGTCCTGGTCATTGGCTGACTTTGGTAGGAGATTGGGATCTGTCCTGATCATTGGATGACTTTGGTAGGAGATTGGATCTGTCCTGATCATTGCCTGACTTTGGTAGGAGATTGGGTCTGTCCTGATCATTGCCTGACTTTGGCAGGAGATTGGGGTCTGTCCTGAACATTGGATGACTTTGGTCGGAGATTGGGTCTGTTCTGTCCTGATCATTGGATGACTTTGGTCGGAGATTGGGTCTGTCCTGTCCTGATCATTGGATGACTTTGGTAGGAGATTGGGGTCTGTCCTGATCATTGGATGACTTTGGTAGGAGATTGAGTCTGTGCTGTCCTGATCATTGGATGACTTTGGTAGGAGATTGAGTCTGTCCTGTCCTGATCATTGGATGACTTTGGTAGGAGATTGGGGTCTGTCCTGTCCTGATCATTGGATGACTTTGGTAGTAGATTGGGTCTGTCCTGTCCATTGGATGACTTTGGTAGGAGATTGGGTCTGTCCTGTCCTGTTCATTGGATGACTTTGGTAGGAGATTGGGGTCTGTCCTGTCCTGATCATTGGCTGACTTTGGTTGGAGATTGGGGTCTGTCCTGATCATTGGATGACTTTGGTAGGAAATTGGGGTCTGTCCTGTCCATTAGCTGACTTTGGTAGGAGATTGGGGTCTGTCATGATCATTGGATGACTTTGGTAGGAGGTTGGGGTCTGTCCTGATCATTGGCTGACTTTGGTAAGAGATTGGGTCTGTCCTGTCCTGATCATTGGATGACTTTGTTAGGAGATTGGGTCTGTCCTGTCCTGATCATTGGATGACTTTGGTAGGAGATTGGGGTCTGTCCTGATCATTGGATGACTTTGGTAGGAGATTGAGTCTGTGCTGTCCTGATCATTGGATGACTTTGGTAGGAGATTGAGTCTGTCCTGTCCTGATCATTGGATGACTTTGGTAGGACATTGGGTCTGTCCTGATCAATGGATGACTTTGGTAGGAGATTGAGTCTGTGCTGTCCTGATCAATGGATGACTTTGGTAGGAGATTGAGTCTGTCCTGTCCTGATCATTGGATGACTTTGGTAGGAGATTGGGTCTGTCCTGATCAATGGATGACTTTGGTAGGAGATTGAGTATGTCCTGTCCTGATCATTGGATGACTTTGGTAGGAGATTGGGTCTGTCCTGATCAATGGATGACTTTGGTAGGAGATTGGGTCTGTCCTGATCAATGGATGACTTTGGTAGGAGATTGGGTCTGTGCTGTCCTGATCAATGGATGACAGCTGTGACAGAACTGATATGCTTGTTTCACAAACATTTATAGTTGGGGCATTGGATAAGGAAAGATCTCCACAATTGCCTATTGGATAATGATACATTCAATTTGTTAGTCAGGCATCCTCCTTCCTCCTCTTTAGAAATTAAGAATCAAACATAGCACGAGTAGGTTGAGGCACCTGAGAGGATCAAACACAGCATGAGTAGGTTGAGGCACCTGAGAGGATAAATCTGGCGTGTATATAACCAGTATCTACAGGAACCATCATGCAAATACACTCTTAGCCATCTGCTGAAAGAGGCACATATCGGTCTGGCTGGAGTGCAGTGATGTCACTTCTGCTAGTCGTTGAGGTGCCAAACCCTGAATAATGATATGCATGGGTTGATTAGTCTCACCCAATGTGTCACTGACGTCAGAAAATAGTTCTGCTCTACGACGTCAGCCTGCCCCTGTCTGGTCGGTTATATTGATTAGTCTATAAACAGGTGCTTGAATGGTGCCCACTGAAGTAGAGAAATGTGGCAAGACCAAGCAACACTTGACACTTACCAGTACTTTAACTTTCCATGTCCTGGACACTACGTCAGATATCATGTTTCCAATGCCCAACCATGTAAACTGCCATTCCCCCTCAACAAGTCATCCAAATTTCATGTTTCCAGAATGTTTGAGCAGATCATCAGGTGGTCTGTGTCTTGTGTTCCTCCACAGTCACATGTCTCATCAGGTGGTCTGGGTCTTGTGTGGCTCCACAGTCACATGTCTCATCAGGTGGTCTGGGTCTTGTGTCGCTCCACAGTCACATGTCTCATCAGGTGGTCTGTGTCTTGTGTTCCTCCACAGTCATATGTCTCATCATCAGGTGGTCTGTGTCTTGTGTTCCTCCACAGTTACATGTCTCATCAGGTGGTCTGGGTCTTGTGTTCCTCCACAGTCATATGTCTCATCATCAGGTGGTCTGGGTCTTGTGTTCCTCCACAGTCACATTTCTCATCATCAGATGGTCTGTGTCTTGTGTTCCTCCACAGTCACATGTCTCATCAGGTGGTCTAGGTCTTGTGTTCCTCCACAGACACATGTCTCATCATCAGGTGCTCTGTGTCTTGTGTTCCTCCACAGACACATGTCTCATCATCAGGTGATCTGTGTCTTGTGTTCCTCCACAGTCACATGTCTTATCATCCCTGTATCCTCATCTCTTTAAGATCTTCCAGCATCGTGATACCCCAGTTCGGAGTCTGTTTAGTGACTTCCATGTTGTGTAAGGCAAGGGGTGTCCAGGTTCCTCCCACAGGTTGATCCAAGGGGAACTGTGTCATTTCATTGTATCTTTCAATGTGTCATTTCATTCTATCTTTCAATGTGTCATTTCATTCTATCTTTCAATGTGCCATTTTCCAGGACTAGTTCTGTATAGACTGTGTTGACTGTAAGAAACATCTTCTAGTTCCTGTGCGCTGCCCCATGGGCCCAAACAGATGCCTTGGGTCGTTTATCTGTTTCTGTCTTTCAATTTCTGATGCGAGATATCTTCATGTCTCTGGTGATACATTGATTATGGGATATATTTTCCCAGTTGAAACGGGCCTTAGGCACCAAGTAACTGTTAGTCTTATTATTGCTATATCAATCAGTTTAGCATGTGCAGAGCTCTACCAAACTGGTGCAGCTTACTCAGCTACAGAGAATCACAGGGCGAAGGCGGCTGACCTGCTCCCCACGCCCCCTCAGTCAGGAGACTCAACCACCTGTGTAGCAGAGTCCAGGTTTCCACAATCTAGAATGTTACCACACTCATCCATGACCACATACAGCAAATAACATAGAACGCAGCAGGTGGCAGATTTATTATATCATACTCATACAACAACTATTAAAGTGAGTGCAATGTGTTTACAAACAACACAAGAAATACAAGTTATCTAAATAGATACGTGGAGGTTATAAGCATAAGCTATTGAATGTTGCTCCGAACTACCCCAGCCCAGTTCTAGCCACACACTCCTCTCCCTTTATCTGTACCCTCAACACACTCTCAAAAACTCGTCTTCACGATCGTATTCTGTGCATTCGCTCACACTCAGATCCCCTCAGACGGGTGATCTGGACATAATACATTCAATCTATTCAACGAATATTCACATATGATCACCCACTTTGGAACATACATCGTTCCCTCTGTGTCCTTCACACACCACACACACATCCAGATCTCTCCTAGGCGATCTGTACACTCGTGTAACCTTTCAGGACATACATCGTTCACAAGGTGTCCTGCACGTACAACACACATTCAGATCGCTTCTAGACACAGGGCACCCAACACATACCTTATAGAGCGACTGGCCAAGACTCAAAGGCGTATGCTGGTTGAGCAGCCCTGTATTCCATTCTATCTCACTAACATTCGTAAAACAGCCTATCAATCGCTCTTCTATAAAGTTGGCGAGCTAAACCGACTCCTAGCTAAATGTATGTATCTCTCTCTCTCTCTCTCCATTGCCAGTCTCTTGAGTTAAACTTTGTCTAGTATTGTACTGTCACTAATCCCACACTACTCAAATCGGAACGCCACAGTGGTCAGCTCCTAGCCCCTACCTGCACCAAGCACACTCTTTGCCGCCCCCCCCCCCCCCCCTCGTTTTCCTTTGTTGACTTAGTATCCAGAGAGTGATTCAGGTACCTTTGTTCTCAGAGTCGCTGACCACATCACCCCTACCCTAAACGCTCATGCTCCGGCTGGAAGTGTTACACCTGTACCCCCACCCCTCTCAGGCGACAACCAACTGTACCCCCCCCCCCCCATCAGAAGATTCGACCACCTGTACCCCCGCCCCGAGTCAGGAGACTCAACCACCAGAGCGCCCCCCCCCCCTCAGTCAGGAGACAACCACCTGTATTTCCCTCCCCACCCACCCCCGTCAGGAGACTCAACCACCTGTTCACCCCCCCCCCCCAGTCAGGAGACACAACCACCTGTATCCCCCCCCCCCAGTAAGGAGACTAAACCATCTGTACCCCCCCCCCTTTCAGTCAGGAGACTCAACCACCAGAGTGCCCCCCCCCCCTCAGTCAGGAGACAACCACCTGCATTTCCCTCCCCACCCACCCCCGCCAGGAGACTCAACCACCTGTATCCACCCCCCCCCCCCCAAGTCAGGAGACTAAACCACCTGTATCCACCCCCCCCCCCCCTAGTCAGGAGACTCAGCCACCTGTATCCCCCCTCCCAGTCAGGAGACTCAACCACCGATATCCCTCCCCCCCCCCCAGTCAGCAGACTCAACCATCTGTACCCCCCCCCCCCCCCGCCCAGTCAGGAGACTCAACCACCTGTACCTCATAGCTGACTGCACGTATCAGTATTTGCAATTATTTGCAAACCATAGCTGGCGAAGACCTTATTCCACCTGAGTTGGCTGCCCTAGAAACAGGATGTACTAATCACTAGTGCAGTCTGACCAAGGGATATGGATCACAGTTGGACGGCAAGTCTGGTACTAAAATAAAGTAGCTGAGATCAGGTGTGTCTGTTCGAAATGCACAGATATGGCAGCCTCGCTGTAAACTACATCACTACGACGACACATCCTCAGTCGTCACAACGTCCTTTGCAGAATGAATGGCGATGAAATACCAATGCAATCGCTACTGCACTGGGTTTGTTAATAAATCCGTTTAAATGTGTAGATATACTGTTAGTTTAAATGACATCAGTTAATGTTGTCCGACAAAACCAAACACCAAACCTGACAAGACCAAGCACCCATACATTGATAGATGAGGCCAGTCCTCGACCCGGAAATGCTCTAGGAGCCGGAAGTCTGTGTGCCTCCATCTTTTTTTACCCAGAAAGCCTAGCGAAATTAGCAGAAACATTTCAAAATAAACCAGAGTTGTGTGTTGACATCTCTCGTCGGTTAGCATGCAGTCATCAGTGCACAGCATGCAGATAACACAGTCCTGACTCCGACAACACATTCTTCATTCAGTATGCAGTCAACAGTGCAGAGCCTGGAGATTGTCAAAGTTTCCAAAAACCTAGCAGACTTACAGGATTCTTCAGAATCTTCACCCATCAGCAGACATGAAAAGAGTCTGGGCCTGTTAACGACAAAATTCGTCAGTCTGTTACAAGAAGCAAAGGATGGTGTTTTGGATCTGAAAGTTGTGAGTAACTGAGTCCTACTTGCTAATTTAGTCAGTCAATAGTCATACTCACAAAATCATTTAAGACATTAACGATTGTGTAACAACACACACACAGTCACTGTGGAGTGTGGTGACAGTACTGAGGAGTAGTGACTAGTAGTAGTACTAGTACTACTAGTCGTAGTAGACCACTCACTGAAAGTACACACATTGATTGACTTGAGTTATTGACACAGATATAACAATGATGATATTTTATCGTGTATTATTTATATGCTCTTGTTGATCTTTATGAAAAATGTAGACCTTATTCTTACACTGTTTTACATGACACAGAAATGCCAGAAAACTGTTAGTAGTGTTAGAACTACATACTCATACTGTATAGTAATACAGTATTATATCAGTATAGAACTATTCACCACAGATTATGATACTTAGGATACTAAATATATACTCATACTTGAGTTGAGATTTTGTGAGCAGCATATACCAAGTAGAAAGAAAGAAAGTTTGTCACAGGACTGACCACCATGGGGGGGGGGGGGATGATGATATGATAAGAAAGTATGAATGTGTTATGTACACAAATCTATACGTACAAGTTGATTAATGCCAGACATTTAACATTTAATTATAATGAGCAGCACTAAATAGTTTTAGTGTTGCATGTTTCTCTTTTATGATTTAGCAAACATGTTAATCATGCTGATATTAGGGTATTGAGTGAGAGCTAATCTAGTCATCTCAGAGTAACATGATGTTAGATGTAGTTTTATTTTATCCAAGAAGTATAAGCTCATGTGTGCCATCATATTCTAGTTCTGTAGTTCATATGTGCCATTATATTCTAGTTCTGTAGTTCAAATGTGCCATCATATTCTAGTTGTGTAGCTCATCTATGCCATCATATTTTAGTTCTGTAGTTCATATGTGCCATCATATTCTAGTTCTGTAGTTCATATGTGCCATCATATTCTAGTTCTGTAGTTCATATGTGCCATCATATTCTAGTTCTGTAGTTCATGTGTGCCATCATATTCTAGTTGTGTTGCACTATTGCTAGCTCATGTAGCCATTGGTAACAAACTACACGTGTTTGCGGTGAGATTCAAATGTTAGGGGAGTGGGGAAGACCACCCTATGGCCAACACTTTTATAATCAAAATGTCATTCGGTTAGAGTTAATAGATTTGTGCTGATGAGACCATGCTAGATATCTATTGTTATTGATGTTGTGGAAATCTCCCAGAATGGCACACATACTTTGCGTTGGCTATAATTATTATACAGTTCTGAAAGGAAAGCAGCCTGTTCAAGAATAGACTTGTTGGTCTCTGTCAAGAATAGACTTGTTTGTCTCTGTCAAGAATAGACTTGTTGATCCCTGTCAAGAATAGACTTGTTGGTCTCTGTCAAGAATAGACTAGTTGGTCTCTGTCAAGAATGCATATTCTTACATTTAGTGACCTGGAATTGCACGCGCGTTGTTGGTGTGTTTTTCCTTCTCTCTCCTCCTAACACACTCACCCATATCTGAAGCTGAGATGTTTGATAACCTTGGTCTAACCTAACTTGTTGTGTTCACAGGCAGCAGATCAGCTGGCAGTAAGGCAGAAACGCAGGATCTACGACATTACAAATGTTCTTGAGGGCATTGGTCTTATTGAGAAGAAGTCCAAGAACAGCATACAGTGGAAGTATGTGTTTTGTTGGTGGTGATTGCTGTTTTATTACTGATGTTGTGGTATGATGATGTTGGGGTATGATGATGTTGTGATAGTAATGTTTTGCCATTGTGGTAGTAATGTTGTAGTACTGATGATGCTGGGGTAGTACTGATGTTGTGGTAGTAATGTTTTAGTACTGATGTTGTGGTAGTAATGTTGTGGTGTTGCTGTTACCTTCAGTCAGTAATGTTTCCTCCACATGTAAAACCCTCCCCAGGTGTACCGTACCTGCTCTATGTAAACTCACATTCCAAGACTTTCCTACATTCTGTATTTGTCAGGGCCAATTGTGTGGTAGAGCGTTCTCTTTGCATGTCAAAGGTTCTTGGTTTTATTCTGTTATTGACCTGCTCTAGTCAGGTATGCTGTAAATGGGTACCTGACTTGCTGTTAGAAATGAAAGCAGAACAAGGAATGGGACTGGTCACCTCACCTCAGGACTTCAAGGAAGTCTCTAACACTTCATCCCTGACAGCAGTGTCTGCTATGAGGCTATCATTTTCCTGACATGTGTCACGTCCTATCAGAGACTATCATTCCTTTGACATGTGTTACATCCTGTCAGAGACTATCATTCCCTTGACATGTGTCACATCCAGTCAGAGAATATCATTCCCCTGACATGTGTCACATCCTGTCAGATACTATCATTCCCTTGACATGTGTCACATCCTGTCAGAGACTATCATTCCCCTGACATGTGTCACATCCTGTCAGATACTATCATTCCCTTGACATGTGTCACAACCCATCAGAGACTATCATTCCCTTGACATGTGTCACATCCTGTCAGATGCTATCATTCCCTTGACATGTGTCACATCTTATCAGAGACTATCATTTCCCTGACATGTGTCACATCCTGTCAGAGACCATCATTCCCTTGACATGTGTCAGAGACTATCATTTCCCTGACATGTGTCACATCCTGTCAGAGACTATCATTCCCTCAACATGTGTCACATCCTGTCAGATACTATCATTCCCTTGACATGTGTCACATCCTGTCAGAGACTATCATTCCCTTGACATGTGTCACATCCTGTCAGATACTATCATTCCCTTGACATGTGTCACATCCTGTCAGATACTATCATTCCCTTAACATGTGTTATATCCTGTCAGAGACTATCATTCCCTTGACATGTGTCACATCCTGTCAGAGACTATCATTCCCTTAACATGTGTCACAACCCATCAGAGACTATCATTCTCTTGACATGTGTCACATTCTGTCAGATACTATCATTCCCTTGACATGTCTCACATCAAGCTGTCTATAGTTACTGAAAGAAAACAGCAACATATGTATATGTTTTATTAAAACAGCTTTCCTCTGTGCTGCTTCTGTCTGTTCTTCTATTTTGGGACCTGAATTGGATGTTTTCAACAGAGGTTCTGGTCCAGGCAGCAACTCCAGGGACATCTCAGAGAGGCTGAACACCCTGAAGAATGATCTGGCAGGTTTGAGAGAGCAAGAGCAGCAGATTGACAAGCATAAACACTGGCTGCAGCAGAGTATCAGGAACGTCACAGACGAGGTCACCAACACCAGGTACAGTGTCGGTTTCTGTTAGAGCATTCCTTGTGGTTCGATTCCACAACCCCATCAACAGACGAGATTACAAACACCAGGTACAGTTTGCTGTTTTCTGTTAGAGCGCCCCTTGGGGTTCGATTCCATGACCCCATCAACAGATGAGGTCACAAACATCAGGTACAGTTAGTGCTGGTTTCTGTTAGAGTGCCCTTTGTGGTTCGATTCCACGACCCCATCAACAGACTAGGTCACGAACACCAGGTACAGTTAGTGATGGCTATTTTTAGAGCGCCCCTTGTGGTTCGATTCCATGACCACCTCACCTTATACGATACACATGTGGCAGCCTGCTGTCAACTGAAAACATCACAAAGTAGAGTCCAATAAAAATATGAGTATTAAGGCTCTTGTGCCGACATGTGATGTTCGTAGATAGGCTGAAACATAGGCATCTGTAGAAGGGGGAAGTATTTCTTGGTCACACTCATGTTTCTAACAGCAGATTGTCACACGCGGATAGATTTGGTCACACTCATGTTTCTGAGAGATTGACAGCAGATTGTCACACACTGATAGATTTGGTCACCACATAGATAGATTTGATCACCACACAGATAGATTTGGTCACCACATGGATAGATTTGGTCACCACATAGATAGATTTGGTCACCACATGGATAGATTTGGTCACCACATAGATAGATTTAGTCACCAGACAGATAGATTTGGTCACCACACAGATAGATTTGGTCACAATTGCTGTCAATGATCTATCTTATCTTGCCCACATGGTTTCCTTGTTTAGTAGGTTTACCTTTTTTCAGCAAAGGTATGTCATACCCAACACCTCTAGGACCCTGAACCTCCTCACACCTCTATGACCCTGAACCTCCTTGTCCTCACACCTCTATGACCCTGAACCTCCTTGTCCTCACACCTCTAGGACCCTGAATCTTCTCAGACTTCAAGGACCTTGAACCTCCTTGTCCTCACACCTCTAGGACCCTGGACCTCCTTGTCCTCACACCTCTAGGACCCTAAACCTCTTTGTCCTCACACCTCTAGGACCCTAAACCTCTTTGTCCTCACACCTCTAGGACCCTGAACCTCCTTGCCCTCACACCTCTAGGACCCAGAAACTCCTTCTCCTCAAACCTCTAGGACCCTGAACCTGCTCACATCCCTAGGACCCTGGAACTCCTTGTCCTCACACCTCTAGGACCCTGAACCTCCTTGCCCTCACACCTCTAGGACCCAGAAACTCCTTCTCCTCAAACCTCTAGGACCCTGAACCTGCTCACATCCCTAGGACCCTGGAACTCCTTGTCCTCACACCTCTAGGACCCTGAACCTGCTTGTCCTCTCACCTCTAGGACCCTGAAACTCCTTGTCCTTTTACCTTCGCCTGCAAGGATCTTCAAGTTGACACCTTCCATCCCCTGCCAAGTTAATGAATGAACCAATGAGGAAGCAGCTGTGACGAGTTCTCTGATAGTTGGCTCCTCCTTGCCCTCCACCAGAGAGACACAATATTATAGTTGGCTCCTCCTTGTCCTCCCCCAGAGAGACACTATTATAGTTGGCTCCTCCTTGTCCCTAAAGAGACACTATTATAGTTGGCTCCTCCTTGTCCCTAAAGAGACACTATTATAGTTGACTCCTCCTTGTCCCTAGAGAGACACTATTATAGTTGGCTCCTCCTTGCCCTCAGAGACACTATTATAGTTGACTCCTCCTTGCTGTCATAGAGGCACTATTATAGTTGGCTCCTCCTAGCCCTTAGAGAGGCACTATTATAGTTGGCTCCTCCTAGCCCCTAGAGAGACACTATTATAGTTGGCTCTTCCTTGCCTCCAGAGGCACTATTATAGTTGGCTCCTCCTTGCCCTCAGAGAGACACTATTATAGTTGGCTCCTCCTTGCCCCCAGAGAGACACTATTATAGTTGGTTCCTCCTCAGCCCTAGAGAGACACTATTATAGTTGGCTCCTCCTTGCCCCCAGAGAGACACTATTATAGCTGGCTCCTCCTTGCCCTCAGAGAGACAGTAAGTGTGCACATTTGAAGTCTCTTATGTAGGATACATTAACTGTGTTTGTGTCCGTCTCATTTAGATTGGCATTTGTGACACATGAGGACATATGTCATTGCTTCAAGGGAGACACACTGCTGGCTGTACAAGCTCCGTCTGGTACTCAGTTGGAGGTTCCCATCCCTGAAATCGTGAGTTCATCATTCCAAGTTTATTTAACCAACATTTGTGAGTCACCTCAACTGGTAGTGCTTTTTGGTAAGATGTCCTTGGTAAATTTGATAGAAACTGTCACTGTATTGATTGATTGCTACAAGTGGGTCGCCAGTTTACAGGAAGCCTGTAGTCAATCATTTGCAATGGTGGTTTTAAAACAATGATTTTGCATGATAAGGTAGCAAACCCCATGCACAACCCTCTTTTCTCCACCTCTTACAACATACTTTGAAGTTTACAGTGGTCCTATTCTGTTAATCTCGGGCTCCACTCGGTTAGTTGTTTGTTTAACTAGGACAGCCGAGCTGCTTCTCTGTCACAGCCGAGCTGCTTCTCTGTCACGATGGGCTACTTCTCTGTCACAATGAGCCACTTCTCTGTCACAGCCGAGCTGCTTCTCTGTCACAGCCGACGTGCTTCTCTGTCACAGCCGACCTGCTTCTCTGTCACAATCGACCTGCTTCTCTGTCACAGCCGACGTGCTTCTCTGTCACAGCCGACCTGCTTCTGCCAAGTGGAGGAGGTTCTTCTTCAGCGTTCATCCTAAAAAGAACGTTATGTCATAGTTTACAGAGAAGCTGCGATATCTGCGCCTCTCGGCCCAACACATCTCATTTCAACTGGCTTTTTTGGGTGCCATTTTGCCGTACCACTCTCTTAGCCAGACTACACTGATGGGGGGGGGGGGGGGGGGGGGGGCTTCTTGGGGGTGGGATAAGGTCTGGGTCAGCTATGGTTATCTGGCCCTGATGCAAGCAGCCAGCTATGAGTCACTGGATACTGTCAGCTATGAGTCACTGGCTACTGTCAGCTATGAGTCACTGGCTACTGTCAGCTATGAGCTAGGAGATATCTGGATGAGTATGTGGTGTGTAGACACCGAGGGAACAATGTATGTTCCAGAGCGTGTGTATGCGCAGATCGATTGAGTGTGTGATCATATGTGAGTATAAGTTGAATATATTGAATGTATTATGTCCAGATCACCCACCTGAGGGGATCTGAGTGTCACAGAATACGAACGTGAGGACGAGTTTTTGAGAGTGTGTTGAGGGTGCAGATAAAGGGAGGGGAGTGTGCGGCTAGAACTGGGTTGGATTAGTTGGGAGCAACATCAATAGCTTATGCTTATAAACTCCGAGTATCTATTTAGATAAGATGTATTTCTTGTGTTGTTTGTAATCTCATTGCACTTACTTTAATAGTTGTTGTACGAGTAGGATATAATAAATCTGCAACCTGCTGTGTGCTATGTTATTTGCTGTGTGTGGTCGTGAATGATGTGGATGAATGTGGTAACATTCTAGATAGAAAAACCCTAGTGGAAACCTGGACTCTGCTACACTTACAACCTCCTGTTGTAGTTAAATATATATATGATTATTTAGTTTAGAAGTTCTTTGCTTTTTGTTGATATTGTGCAACGATTATTCTTGTAATAAATGATATTGTTTTGTATGATGGTCAGGATAGTGTTTCCTGTGTTGAAGTTGTGTCGTGGTGTAGATGATATATGTTGTACTCTTAAGATAAGTAAACTACTCAACTTAGAAGCATTACAGTGCCACAATGACTTGATGCTGGTCTCACCTCCCATCAGATCAGAGGTATTGGGAAACTTGTGGAATTCACTGAAATACCATGAATACTTTACGTCTTGCTCATAGTACCACTTGGAATACAGGGATCCCCATTTACACAAGCTCCTGCTGGGTCCAGAGTCTGTGCAGAGAGTTCATGGATGGTACCCCAAGGCAGATTGTCCATGCAATGTCTTGGTTACAGTGTGCATCCGAAATCAGTCAGCTGCCCATGTACATGAAGTCCTCGGTCGGATTGACATGATTCCCATTGGCAGTGATTCTCTGAGCAGGTAGACCACTGGCTTCCCAGTCAGGCAGTCAGGGTTCAATCCCCAGCTGGGGCTGGATGTTTGATCACAAACCGGCTGTCGACCCAGCCACAGACATTGGGTACCAGATAAACCGGCCGTCGATCCAGCCACAGAAATTTGGTACCAGAAAATCTGGGAAGTAAAAGCGGCCGACATAATGCTGACCACATCCACAATGTGCCGCCGGTTATAAAACAATATGGGCCTAACACATTTCCTATGCGTCGCATGGCATGATGGGATCTTTACTTTGCTTATTTGTATTAAGGAGGGTTGACACTCATGTAATCTGGCCTAGAGAATAGAGTTCACAAGCTATAAGCTACAGTAAGTTTACAGAGACCTCTACATGTTATGGTCCTGTAGCCCATTCTGTACAAGCTATAAGCTACAGTAAGTGTACAGAGACCTCTACACGTTATGGTCCTGTAGCCCATTCTGTACAAGCCATAAGCTACAGTAAGTGTACAGAGACCTCTACACGTTATGGTCCTGTAGCCAATTCTGTACAAGCTATAAGCTACAGTAAGTGTACAGAGACCTCTACATGTTATGGTCCTGTAGCGCATTTTGTACAAGCTATAAGCTACAGTAAGTATACAGAGACCTCTACACCTTATGGTCCTGTAGCCCATTCTGTACAAGCTATAAGCTACAGTAAGTGTACCGAGACCTCTACACATTATGGTCCTGTAGCCCATTATGTACAAGCCATAAGCTACAGTACAACAATACATTATGGTCGGAGCAGAGTGTGAAGGTCAGGAAAGGGAACAATCTAAATATTGATGACATAAAATATATTTAGGAATTGTGGGTTCACACAAGGGATTATCGGCAATGTTGACAGGCTTCAAGTGGATGGAAGCATCAAGGCAGGGGATTATCGGCAATGTTGACAGGTTTCAAGGACAGATGTGTGTTTTTTGAGACAGTTGATTGACAGGGCCACTAGGCACCATACATGATGATCATGAGACATTGTTTACATGTTACTCATCATCATGTAGCATGTCCTTTGTAGAACGTCGCTCCCATCACTGTCTGAAAGAAACTCGTTCCCTTGCCAAAACACTAGCTTCCGCCATTGTCATACTCAGGCACTCCTGGATATCTTGGTGCCATCATCTTCTTGGTCTACCCCTTCCTCTTTTGCCTGGCACCATACCTTCCATCACCGTTCTCTCAAGACCGTTGTGTCTCTTGATGTGACCAAAGTATTTGCATTTTCTAGCCAAAATGGAATTGATAAACCAGTTCTCCTCTATGCTCAACTCTTGCCGAATGTCTACATTTGTTCTTTTCTCTGTCCAGGGTATTCTGAGGATCTTTCTGTAACATTTTGACTCGAAGGATTCGATTCTTTGTCTAGAAGTTTTGGTAATCGTCCATGCTTCACAGCCATAAGCTGCCACAGGAAAAACACAGGCTCTCAAGACTTTTACTTTTATCGTTTTGTTGGTGCCCTGTCATAATTTCTTCAGGCTGTTCAGTCTCTGCATTGCCATGGCTAGTCTTCTTCTGATTTCTTTCGAGCAGTCACCATTTTTGTCAATTCTGGAGCCCAGATATTCAAAATGTGTGACCTGATCTATTTCCTCACCACCCACTGTAAATTTATGCTGACATTGTGTTTTATCGGTGGTCATTATCTTTGTTTTGTTTATGATCAGATTTTGATCTTTACCATGTCCATTAACGGCTGAAAGTAGCTGCTCTAGCCCTTCCGCACTTCTTGATAGTATCACTGTGTCATCTGCGCATCGTAACTCTGGAATCTCGTACCCCCCAATCGTAAATGGGTCGAAACTTTCAATGTTCTCATCTTCTCGTACATTTCTCATTATACATTCCGCATATATGTTGTACAGATAAGGTGAGAGGATACATCCCTGTCGGACTCCCTTTTGTACTGCAAACCAATCTGATGTTTGCCCAGATACTCGGACAGCGGCTTGTAGATCTTGGTATAATGTTTCAATGAGATGGACTATATGCAAAGGAAACCCCATTTCCTTCATGATTCTCCACAGATTTTGATGTTTTAACGTGTCAAAGGCCTTAGTGTAATCAATGAAACATGTGTACAGGTCTACATTAAACTCTCTACATTTTTCATAGATATTCCTTAAATTGAATATGTGGTCCCGGGTCCCTCTGTCTTTCCTAAAACCTGCCTGGACTATGTGAATTTCAGATTCAAACCTTTCTCTATCCTTCTTAATAGGATTCGCAAGAGTATCTTGCTAGCGTGGCTGATCAGCGGGATAGTTTGGTAGTTCGTGCACAGCTTCAGGTTGCCTTTTTTGGGCAGGGGAATATAAATTGATTTCTTCCATGCTTCTGGCCACTCTGCACTGTGCCATATCTGTTAACACAGCTTGTGATAGACTCGAGCACATGCCTCTCCTCCTGCTTGTATTAGCTCTGCTGGGATATCATCACATCCTGGGGACTTTCCCTTTTTCAGGCTTTTGATTGCCGAGCGTACTTCTTCCAATGTTGGTTCAGGTTCCTTCTCATCCTTTGGTAGGATTGTAACTGAGCGCTTTGCTCTATCTCCATACATGGTTCTGCAGTACTCTCTCCATCTATTCAGTATGTCTTTGGTTTCTGTTAATGTGTTATCCTCTTTGTCATTTATGACATGTGGAACCGGACGTAATTCCCTTGTCAGTGTTCTTATTGCCTTAAAGGCATCTCTCTCTCTCTGCCTTGTTGCTGTAGGTTTTATATATCCTTACATGTTTCTACTATGTATCTTCTTTTTTCTTTTCTTATTTCTCTTCTAAGTTTTCTTGCGCAGTTTTTATATGCTGTGTTGGTAGCCTTACTTCCCATTTGTTTTAATTGTTGCCTTTCTGCAATGAGGTTCTGTGTTTCCTCTGTTATATAGCTCTGTGTCTTGTGCAATATCTTTGGAATCATTTCTTTTGCTGTCGAGATCAAAATATCCCTTGCATACGATGTCAACTCCTCAGATGTCATCTCTTCCTGTATAGCAAGCAACGCCTCAAATTTGTTTTCTACTTTGATGTTGCATTCAGTAGGTATTGCTGATACATTGAAGCGTATTGGCTGGCAACCTTTGTTGATCCTACATAGTCTTGTTTGGAAAACTGCAAACAGTAATTCGTGGTCCGTATCGCAGTCTGCTCCTGACTAGTTCATTGTTTACATGTGACTAGTTCATTGTTTACATGTGACTAGTTCATTGTTTACATGTGACTAGTTCATTGTTTACATGTGACTAGTTCTTTATTTGTTCCCAGGGTCAGGGCATGAAGAAAAATTACCAGATTTACGCCAAGAGTCATAGTGGACCGATAAGTGTTCTCCTGGTCAACAAAGATACAGATGAGTCTGAGCCAGTGGCTGTTCAGGTTCCTCCTCCCATGCAGGCTGGAACAAATTTGGGGCCTGCCAGCCAGTGTGAAGCTGAGAGCCAACACCCTCCCCCAGACAAGCAGGAAGACAAGGGTGGGACAGTCACTCGAGGAAAGGTCAGTTCTAACAGCCTGTGAGCAGGAGAGGAACTCCTTAGTTGGTCCGTCTCCTTGTAGGATGACTGCATCAACATTTTGTGTTGACTTCTGTAGTGCACTAGCCTTGTCAACGAGGTGGGGATCGACACTGTGATCCCATTAGTAGTGAGCCTCTTGAGAAGATTAGCAGTGGATAATAGCCTGTAGTACCCAAAGTTACCTTATTCAATCAATCAGTTACCTTATTTAATCAATCAGTTACCTTATTCAATCAATCAGTTACCTTATTCAATCAATCAGTCACCTTATTCAATCAATCAGTTACCTTATTCAATCAATCTTTGAACTCCCAGACCAGCACAGACCTAAACAAACAACTGTCAGAATGTCCTATCCTGGGTCAAACAGGTTCATCTTATCCCATGATTTCCCTGTTTTCTTAATGTTCAATTCCAGCTCTCTTTTCTGCATGTGCCGTATCCTACCTCACGTCCTTTTGTTGTGAATAACCAAAAACAGAGACTGTCTTGTAATGCTTTCAGGAGGACATCTTATCGTGCTAGCTCAACCATTCATCTTGGTGCAGACAATCCCTGGCGATACTTTCCACCTTCCTTGTCAGAACCTTTGTAGTTCATCATGTCACAGAGCCATATAACAGAACCGTAAACAGAGCCATACACAGAACCGTAAACAGAGCCATATAACAGAACCGTAAACAGAGCCATATAACAGAACCGTAAACAGAGCCATATAACAGAACCATAAACAAACTCTTTGTTGCACTCTTTATTCAACAACATGTCGGTAGTACCTCTTGCCAAACGTTATTGTTCCTGGTCAGCCTAGATTGCTGTTTGCACACATGAGAGCCTTTTTTCATTCTCATCCAAACTTATTTCTGCTAGCTTTTTCAGGTGAACTTTACTGCAAGCCTTCCAGTAGTCCGTGAAACATATATTTGTATTTACTGTCTCTGTATTTGATACTTTCCCCTGCCGACGACGGATGTGTCAGACCGAAAGTTGCAAATATCGCAGTCAAACTGTAAACTAGCGACAAAACGCATTTCGTTCTCCAGACTACATCCTGCTACTTGCAAAGCCCTGCTCAGGACTTGGTAGCGGGAGATTGAGATTGAACATTGAAGAAGAAGAAGATACTTTCCCATCAAAAGCCCAAAGCATTGTAATCTTTACAGACTCATTATCTGCCCTTCAAGCTCTGGAAGACGGTGGTCATTGTAGGCCTGAACTTACCCAAATATCCTTAGATGCCTTCTTCTCACATCCCATTAAATGAGAATAGTTATACAATGGATCCCTGGTCACTCAAATACACCAGACAATGACAAGGCAAACAGACTGATTAAGAGGGGATCAAGTCAAGCACAACAATACACACCAACAATCCTACAGACAGTCAAACAACTACTGAGACCTGGCTGAGTAGATGGGCATTTGAGGATTCTGGGAGAGAAATCTACAAACATATGGCAATCCCAAAGACAACATCAACTCCTGAAAAGGAGAGACCAAAGCACCATTTTCAACTTCACACTCAACACATACAGCTTAACAGCCACTTGAACAGAATCCAACCAGAACATACTCCAGAGTGCCGGCTGTCACCACAACCCTATAAAACTGTTGAGTACCATATTTTTGAAAATTCTGCGCTTATCAGTGTTAGGAAAGAGCTTCTTCCTCCAAGGTCAGACAAATAGAACACTTTATTAGAAAAACACTTGTGGATACCACTATATGGCATTGGCCCAAAGGGCAAGAGCCCACAGACCGCTGGATCAATAACCAACCAACTGTCTCTCTCTGTATCTACTTCTGCTAACATCTGTTTATGACTAGCATCCAGAAATGGCAAACAACTAGAAATGGCCAACATCAAGAAATGACTAACATCCAGAAATAGCTAACATCCAGAAATGACTAACATCCAGAAATGGCTAACATCCAGAAATGGCCAACATCGAGAAATGGCTAACATCCAGAAATGACTAGCATCCAGAAATGACTAACATCCAGAAATGACTAGCATCCAGAAATGGCTAACATCCAGAAATGGCTAACATCCAGAAATGGCTAACATCCAGAAATGACTAACATCCAGAAATGGCTAACATCCAGAAATGGCTAACATCCAGAAATGACTAACATCAAGAAATGACTAGCATCCAGAAATGGCTAACATCCAGAAATGGCTAACATCCAGAAATGGCTAACATCCAGAAATGGCTAACATCCAGAAAGGACTAACATCCAGAAATGGCTAACATCCAGAAATGACTAACATCCAGAAATGGCTAACATCCAGAAAGGACTAGCATCCAGAAATGGCTAGCATCCATATATGAAATCATGTCAATCTAAATATTGCTCTCATATCAATCAGACTGTTGCTTGTTAAAGAAATGTGTTTCTTGCTTTTAATGGCACGTCATATTTGTCTGACATGTGTGAAATATTTTCTTTGTTGAATGTTTCAAATATTGAGCAAAGATTTGAAATGGGTATTGATCCTTGGCTCTGTTTTAAGAAGGCAGTCCCAATCCTTTGAAAGCTAAAGGCTGCTTGATGTTTTTTGGGGATTTACTAATCTCTTCATTATTAATTCAGGTCAGCATGAATTGTCCTAATATTTATAGCGCATGCTTTCTGTATTTCGTTGAGTTGAGTTTACTGGATGTTAGCAAACCAAAGTTATAATATTATAACGACTGGTTGGACATTTCTGTGATCACAAATTCATTATAAGTTTTGCTGTGATTTGTTTATAAATTTTTTAATTTTGTTTTTGCAAATTAGCGCTTGCCTGTGAAAGCTGCACCCAAACAATCACAAGCTTCCCCTGTCATTGAGCCTCCGACACGTATGGCGACAAGGTCATCTCCACGGAAAAGCACTACGGACACTTTACTGAGTCAACGTAAGCACTGGATAAATAATTTTCTACATTGAATATTGTGTTTCGGACATTACAACTAAGTAATCCTGTCGATCTGTCATGTGCGAGGGTTTATGATCTAGAGAAATGGGGTTGTCTTAGGGTGGCTGGCATTAACTGGTTGAGACATTGGTTTATGATCTAGAGAAATGGGGTTGTCTTAGCGCGGCTGGCATTCAGGAGTGAAGAGTAATCAGGTTTTGTGAAACATACTGATCACAACCCGACCTGAGTATTGACACTGTAATATACTGAGTGTTGGGCTTACTGAGGAACCTCACAGTGCACTACTGCCTGGATGCTGCCTGTCCACCTTCCTAAGTACAACTCGAAATGCATGAAGAGCCACTCTAACCCTCTACCAAAGAAACATCATCAAGAGTTAGCTCAGCACCAGACACTTCAAACATCAACACCACTTTGGCGTCTGATGAAACGAAAGATAACGTATGTATGGGTCTGCCTATAGTTTTCCACTTCCTCTATCATTTAGTTTGTTTCAAAACTTCACTTAATTGAACATGATTATACTGGCTTAGAAGATTTTCCTGCCGAAGACAGATGTGTCGGTCCGAAATGTGTAAATATCGCGATCAAACTGTAAACTAGCGACACAGCGCAAATCCGTTCTCCGGACTACATCTTGCTACTTCCAAAGCCCTGTTCAGGGCTTGTTAGCGGGAGATTGAGAATGAATGCAGAAGTAGACTTTACAGAGTCTGTATACAACCAGTTTTCTTGAAGGGTGGTTTAACCAATGTGCGAGTCAACCTTAATAGACTCAAACACTAGAGCTAAGTAGACCCACAGCCAGTTAGGCACCATCTATAGCTGCTCTTAACAAACCACCTGGGGAAAGGTACAAATAACTTTGGTAGATTTTTTATTTGAATTTTGTCTGGGCAGCGGCCGTCAAGCCTTCTCTTTTCGATTACCAACTGCCAAGAAATTTTTAACGTGCTCGACACTGAACACAGGAGTCCGATCTCGCTACCCAGAGGTCAGGAAAATTTGTACCAGAAGATCCATGTGAAAAAAATCCTGGTCTCCACTGTGATTCGAACACGCGACCTACGACCCCCGAGGCGGACACCTTACCTCGAGACCAATGAGTTCCTCTAAAGTCACTTGTGACCTATTTACTGACTTGTCTTAGCATATTAGCATGTAGCATAACAAGGAGGAAGAAACTGAAGACGAGAAAGCATGTTTGTACTTGCTATGTTGTGTGTGTCACTGGTATATCTGGCAATTCCGTTACACATCTCTATTGTGTGTCTGAATTGGGCATATCCACAAGTAATCCACAGTCTTGAAGACCAACTTTCGTCGCGGTAGCAACTTTCGCAAATGTCCCTCTATCGAATATAATCTTAGTTAGTCGCACATGCGAGGGTGCCAACATTATGTAGAGCCACACAAAAATGGAATTCCACAAACAAAATCTCAAAATGCAAACACATGTATCGGAAGTTTGTGTTGGCCGTAGCAGGCCTCAATGTTAGGTTTCATGGCAGTCCAGGATGGCGAGTAGAAGCAGGATGTGGTAAGCATGCCAACCCCCCAACAGTAGTCTATTTGTGGTATGACATCAACATACAACTGACTCTTTGTTCCAGCATCCACGTCTTCCTCCCCTGCCGCGGCCTCCTCCCATTTTGGCCTGGCTCTGTTCAACACTGAGGGCCTGTTTGATAAGTCAGATATGGGTGAGTGGCTGTCTCTCGACATCTCATTGTTTGTCTGACCTACACTCTGTGTGGCTGTCTCTCGACATCTCATTGTTTGTCTGACCTACACTCTGTGTGGCTGTCTCTCGACATCTCATTGTTTGTCTGACCTACACTCTGTGTGGCTGTCTCTCGACATCTCATTGTTTGTCTGACCTACACTCTGTGTGGCTGTCTCTCGACATCTCATTGTTTGTCTGACCTACACTCTGTGTGGCTGTCTCTCGACATCTCATTGTTTGTCTGACCTACACTCTGTGTGGCTGTCTCTCGACATCTCATTGTTTGTCTGACCTACACTCTGTTGTATGTGTGCTGTGTTCTTGATTATTGTAAGGACTATATATGTTTTTACTGTCCCATGTGGATGGGTGCTAATTCTTATGTGGATGGGTGCCACTTCTCATGTGGATGGGTGCTAATTCTTATGTGGATGGGTACTACTTCTCATGTGGATGGGTGCTAATTCTTATGTGGATGGGTGCCACTTCTCATGTGGATGGGTGCTGATTCTTATGTGGATGGGTGCCACTTCTCATGTGGATGGGTGCTAATTCTTATGTGGATGGGTGCCACTTCTCATGTGGATGGGTGCTAATTCTTATGTGGATGGGTGCCACTTCTCATGTGGATGGGTGCTGATTCTTATGTGGATGGGTGCTGATTCTTATGTGGATGGGTGCTGATTCTTATGTGAATGGGTGCCACTTCTCGTGTGGATGGGTGCCACGAGTCAGGCTGACTGAGAGACTCTAGGTCATGCAGTCAGGCTGACTGAGAGACTCTAGGTCATGGAGTCAGGCTGACTGAGAGACTCATGGAGTCAGGCTGCCTGAGATGACTGGGGCAGGTTAAGTCACTGGTAGCAGCTAATGAAGAGACCAGAATGACCCTGAGGGCCGAGTGCTAAGACTGTAGTAGAAGTGGCCCTTTTCAGTCATGACTGACTATGATAATAGTGAGAGGGGGTAGGGGTTCAATAAATAATGTTTGTTCTTTGGGCTAGCAACCTCATCATGTCAATATTTGCTACAGAAACCACCAAGAATACACAAATGTCTATGGTGAAGCCTTCCATATAATGCCAGGTACAGTTGTGACAGTTCCAGCTGGAGCATGGTCATTTAGGGCAGAGGAGATTTGGGCTGGCAGCGCTAACAAACAAAGGTTGCTGGAATGCGTTGGACAAACGCAGGTCATGCCAGGGTCAGTCACCGTTTCAACACTAGGTTGGCAAAGGAAACGAGGGGTTTAGGTGGAAGACTTTGTTTGGCACAGGAGTGGGTGTTCAGAGCTGACCACTCTGGCGTTCAGAAATGGCGTAGATAGGGGTTGGTGATGGTGCCACAACCGGCTACGACATTTAGAGTGACAATGACTCATAGATAGTCAATCAGTGACATTTGGTTGGGGGTGGTTCCAGATTGGCGTGATGGCATGGTCAGACAGCCAACAGAAGACTATTGGACAGCCATGTTGCTGAGTGATACTATAAAATAATCTGCAGGTTAAAACTCAGCAGACTGGCTGGGAGATTGGCTGAGGGACTGTCAGGAAGACTGAGAGTGAGTCTGGAAGTAAGAGAGTTTGCAGGGTGACTGTACCTTCATACACCTCGAGTTGGCCAGTCGCACTCAATAGTTGTTTATGATGGACACCCTGTGACCAGTAAGAGATCTGAATGTGTGTTGTATGTGCAGGACACATTGTGAACGATGTGTGTTCTGATTACATGTGAATGCACAGATCAACAGAGTACGTGATCATAATTGAGTACGTGATCCGACTATGACATGATCTAATTACATATGAATGCACAGATCACCTGATCATACATGAACCGATTGTATGTGAATGTGCAGATCACCTGATTGAAAGTGATCTGATTATATGTGAATGCACAGAATGACTGAGTACATAATTTGATTGTGAGGACGAGTTTGTGATTGTGTGTAGAGTGTGCAGAAAGGGAGGCAAGAACCATGGGTGAATAGACCTTGGAGGAAACATCAAAAGCTAGTGCTTAAAACTTCTTGTAGTTCAAAATATATATTATGATTATTTAGTTTAGATGTACTTTGCTTTTTGTTTATATTCATGTAAATAAATGATATTGTTTTGTTTTATGGCCAGGATAGTGTTTACTGTGTGAAGTCGTGGTGTAGATACATGTTGTAATTCCTTAGATAACTAACTACTCAGCTAAACCTGGACTCTACCACACAGTTGTAGTAGTAGTCCTATGGTTTGTAGGTTAGCAAAATGAAGATAATAAAATGTGCTTAAGAGGATAGGAGAGAAATGATTGGATGGTAAATGTCTGTAGGCTGGAATAAAACAGGTGGAAAGAGTCATCGGTGGTTATTGTGTGACACCTGGATAGAGCGGTAGGTGGTTATTGTGTGACACCTGGATAGATCTGTAGGTGGTTATTGTGTCACATCTGGATATAGGTGTAGGTGGTTATTGTGTGACACCTGGATAGAGTTGTAGGTGGTTATTGTGTCACACCTGGATAGAGTCATAGTTTGTTGTGTCACACCTAGATAGATATGCAGGTAGTTATTGTGTGACACCTGGATAGAGCTGTAGGTGGTTATTGTGTGACACCTGATTAGAGCGGTAGGTGGTTATTGTGTCACACCTGGATAGATCTGTATTTGGTTATTGTGTCACATCTGGATATAGGTGTAGGTGGTTATTGTGTGACACCTGGATAGAGTTGTAGGTGGTTATTGTGTCACACCTGGATATAGTCATAGTTTGTTGTGTCACACCTGGATATATATGCAGGTAGTTATTGTGTGACACCTGGATAGAGCTGTAGGTGGTTATTGTGTGACACCTGGATAGATCTGTGGGTGGTTATTGTGTCATACCTGAATATGGGTGTAGATGGTTATTGTGTCACCCCTGGATATAGGTGTAGGTTATTGTGTCACACCTGGATAGAGTCATAGTTTATTGTGTCACACCTGGATAGAGATGCAGGTGGTTATTGTGTGACACCTGGATAGAGTTGTAGGTGGTTATTGTGTCATACCTGAATATGGGTGTATGTGGTTATTGTGTCACACCTGGATATATGTGTAGGTGGTAATTGTGTCACACCTGGATAGAGCTGTAGGTGGTTATTGTGACACACCTGGGTAGAGCTGTAGGTGGTTATTGTGTTACACCTGGATAGAGCTGTAGGTAGTTATTGTCACACCTGGACAGAGCTGTAGATGGTTATTGTGTTACACCTGGATAGAGAAATGTAGGTGGTTATTGTATGACACCTGGATAGAGCTGTAGGCGGTTATTGTGTGACACTTGGATATAGGTGTAGGTTGTTATTGTGTGACACCTGGATAGATGAGTGACATGTTATCAGTCTGATCTCTACCTGACATGTTGTTTTGTGTCCCCAGATCTGTCAGGTGAATTGTTGGACTTGGATCAGCTCATGTCAGCTGACAGTGAGTACCTGTTGGCCCTATGTCTGTGCCGAGTCTCTGTCTATCATTGTCTATGTCTGTGCCGAGTCTCTGTCTATCATTGTCTATGTCTGTGCCAAGTCTGTGTCTGTCTATCATTGTCTATGTATGTGCCGAGTATCTGTCTGTCATTGTCTATGTCTGTGCTGAGTCTCTGTCTATCATTGTCTGTGCTGAGTCTCTGTCTATCATTGTCTGTGTCTGTCTATCATTGTCTATGTCTGTGCCAAGTCTCTGTCTATCATTGTCTATGTCTGTGCTGAGTCTCTGTCTATCATTGTCTATGTCTGTGCCGAGTCTCTGTCTATCATTGTCTGTGTTGAGTCTCTGTCTATCATTGTCTATGTCTGTGCCGAGTCTCTGTCTGTCTTTGTCTGTGCCGAGTCTCTGTCTATCATTGTCTATGTCTGTGCCGAGTATGTGTCTGTCTATCATTGTCTGTGCCGAGTCTGTCTATCATTGTCTATGTATGTGCCGAGTCTCTGTCTGTCATTGTCTGTGTCTGTCTATCATTATCTATGTCTGTGCTGAGTCTCTGTCTATCATTGTCTATGTCTGTGTCGAGTCTATCTATCATTGTCTATGTCTGTGCCAAGTCTCTGTCTATCATTGTCTATGTCTGTGAAGAGTCTCTGTCTATCATTGTCTATGTCTGTGCCGAGTCTCTGTCTATCATTGTCTATGTCTGTGCCGAGTCTCTGTCTATCATTGTCTATGTCTGTGCCGAGTCTCTGTCTATCATTGTCTATGTCTGTGCCGAGTCTCTGTCTGTCATTGTCTGTGTCTGTCTATCATTATCTATGTCTGTGCTGAGTCTCTGTCTATCATTGTCTATGTCTGTGTCGAGTCTATCTATCATTGTCTATGTCTGTGCCAAGTCTCTGTCTATCATTGTCTATGTCTGTGAAGAGTCTCTGTCTATCATTGTCTATGTCTGTGCCGAGTCTCTGTCTATCATTGTCTATGTCTGTGCCGAGTCTCTGTCTATCATTGTCTATGTCTGTGCCGAGTCTCTGTCTATCATTGTCTATGTCTGTGCCGAGTCTCTGTCTATCATTGTCTATGATCCTGGGTCCCTTATTAGGGAAGGAAGAAGATAACCACTGCCCCCTTCCCTGCTAGTATGACTGGGAAGTCAGCAGGTCCACACCTTGGTGGGTGGGAACAGTCAGCAGGTCCACACCTTGGTGGGTGGGAACAGTCAGCAGGATCACACCTTGGTGGGTGGGAACAGTCAGCAGGTCCACACCTTGGTGGGTGGGAACAGTCAGCAGGTCCAAACCTTGGTGGGTGGGAACAGTCAGCAGGTCCACACCTTGGTGGGTGGGAACAGTTAGCAGGTCCACACCTTTGTGGGTGGGAACAGTCAGCAGGTCCACACCTTGGTGGGTGGGAACAGTCAGCAGGTCCACACCTTGGTGGATGGGAACAGTCAGCAGAAGTCTACACCTCAGTAGACCTTTATCTTGGTCTCAACAATAACATGACAAGCACACAAACAGAGACCAACTACTCCAGAGTAGTGGAAAAGCAAAAATAAAAATGATAAAGCAAAAAGGGGAAAAACAACAAAATTACACACTAAAATGTTTTTATGGAAATGTGAGAACCAGTAAAATAAAAGAGAGGAATTGGAACTTTATGTAGAAGAAGAAAAACCAGATATACTAGGGTTAACAGAATCATGGACATATGAGGACATTGCAGATAGTGAACTTGAAATACAGGGATATACAATGTTAAGAAAAGATAGGGTAGTTAGAGACAAGACTAAGGGAGGTGGCGTTTTATTATACTGTATAAATTCAGTTAATATAACGATCAAAGATGATTTTTCATGTAGTAACAAAAAAGAAAGTGTATGGGGAAAAATAGAAAGTGGGGGTGAAAAAACAGTGATTTGGGGTATGCTATAGATGTCCATCAAGTCAAAAAGAGGAAGATAAGGGGCTGATTAGTAGCATAGCAAAGGGAAGGGAAATTATTATTAATGGGGGATTTCAACTTTCCAGAAATAAAATGGGATATGGCAGAAGCACTTGTAGAGTGAAAACCTTTTGTTAAGTGCATAACTGACAATTTTTGTATTCAACATGTAGAAGCAACCACCAGAGGCAAAAACACACTCGACCTAGTTTTTACTACAGAGGAAAATATGATTGAAAACGTCACCGTTGAGGAACTGTTTGGCTCAAGCGACGATCAAATCATCCGTTGGGATCTTATAGCAGGGAAAGAAGTAAACATAAACATGCGAACATATGACTGCTCTAAGGCAGATGTTAAGAGAATGAAAGAGGCAGCGAGCCACATAATCTAGAAAGATATTGTCGGAGGAACAGATGTTGAACAGGAGTGGAAGAGTTTTAAAACAGTTCTAGAAACGCTAAAAGAGGAATGTGTTCCATGTAGGGAGGTAAACCCCAAGTGTAAAAAGTGGATAACTAGATTTGCAGTTAAATGTAGAAGAGCTAAAAATAAAGCATGGAAAAAATATATCATAATTTATATATTTAAAATATTTGGACAAGCAGAACAAAGCTCAGAAAGTGAATAAAGCAGCAAAAATAGACTTTGAAAAAAAAACTTGCTAATAGGATAAAAAAAATAAACAAAGAACGAAAGACAAAGTAGGCCCTCTCATAAACAGCAGAAGAAAAATAATAAGTGAGAATAGGGAGGCAGCTAACCTATTCAATCAGTACTTTGGCACAGTCTACACAAAAGAGGACTGCTCCAAGATCCCAGAGCCTATAGATATTTTTCAAAGAGACACAGATACAGCAGGATTAAAATCAATCTGTATTACAGAGGAAATGGTTTTTTTAAAATTTGAGGGTTTGAAAGTGGATAAATGTCCAGGTCAAATTATAGACCTGTGAGTTTAACGAGCATAGTCTGTAATCAATAATCAAAACATTGAAATGCATTTAGACAAGTTTAATCTAATCAAAAATAGCATGGGTTTACTAGAGAGAGATTGTGCTTAACAAAGCTATTAGAATTCATGGAGGAGGTTACTAAAATGATAGATAAAGGGGAGCCAGTAGATGTTATTTATCTAGATTTTGCAAAGGCCTTTGATAGAGTACCTCATCGAAGATTATTTCGAAAGTTAAAATCACATGGAATTGGGGGGGGGGGGGGGGGGGGGGGGGGGATTGCCAAATAGATTGAAAATTGGTTAACGGGAAGAAGGCAGAGGGTGGGCATAAATAAGGAGTACTCTGAGTGGTGTGAAGTAAAGAGTGGAGTGCCACAGGGCTCGGTTTTGGGACCAATTGTGTTCTTGATATTTAAATATATATATATACAATTTGGACATTGATATTGTATCCATGATTTCAAAATTTGCTGATGACACAAAACTATGCAGTAGTGTCTCATCTAAAGCAGAAGTGGATATATTGAGGTCGGATTTAGATAAAATTCGAGAATGGTCTGTAAGCTGGCAAATGGAGTTTAATGTAGATAAATGTACAGTCATCCACATGGGTAGATCCAATATGGAAGATAATTACAGAATGGGAGAGAACAATATTAGAAAGATAGATAAGGAAAGGGACCTAGGGGTTATAATAGATCATACAGGAAAGGTGAGTGAGCAAGTTAAGGTAGCAGTGAAAAAGGCAAATGCAAAGTTAGGAATGATAAAAAGAAATATTAAACATAGGAGCATGGAAGTGATAGTCAAACTGTATAAAGCATTAGTTAGACCTAGATTGAAGTACTGTGTACAGAGTCCTTATCATAGACAAGATATAAACATGCTGGAAAGGATACAAAGAAGAGCAACAAAGCTGATAGTGGGATTACAGAATTACAGTTGAGGAAAGAGAAAAACCGGCCTACAGTGTGTAGAAGAGAGAAGAATTCGTGGTGACTTAATACAAGTTTATAAGATGATCAGAGGAATGGATAAATTAGACTATAACACGTTTTTAAAATACAGCCACCCACAAGAACAAGAGGGCATAGTTACAAATTAACTAAAGAAAGGTCCAGATTAGATATTAGGAAATATATATTTTTAGTCAGAGAGTGGGGAATGCTTGGAATGGATTGCCCCAGGAGGTAGGGGAGGCAGGGACAATTAATGCACTTAAGAATAGATTGTATACTCATAGCTTTTAGAGAGAGGTGATGTAAATGAAACTGGTTGTATACATACTCTGCAGAGTCTTCTAAACCAGTATAAAGACGTTAAGTTAAGTAATATCAGTGCTAGGCTGAATCAATCAAACCATATCAAGACAATATCAATCACTGGTCAGTGCTAGACTGAATCAATCAGACCACATCAAGACAATATAAATCACTGGTCAGTGCTAGACTGAATCAATCAGACCACATCAAGACAATATCAATCACTGGTCAGTGCTAGACTGAATCAATCAGACCACATCAAGACAATATCAATCAGTGTGTCAGTGCTAGACTGAATCAATCAGACCACACCAAGACAAGATCTATCACTGGTCAGTGCTAGACTGAATCAATCAGACCACACCAAGACAAGATCTATCACTGGTCCTTCCTTGACTGTTAGAGAACTGCCACGTGTTTGACATTGACAAGCTGTCACCTGATAAGTATTTGCTCCCTGTTCTTCATGTCTTCAGGACTTCTTGTCAAGTTTTGTCAACATTTCACTGAACAAGTCAGGACTTCTTGTCAAGTTTTGTCAACATTTCACTGAACAAGTCAGGACTTCTTGTCAAGTTTTGTCAATATTTCACTGACCAAGTCAGGACTTCTTGTCAAGTCTCTTGTCAACATTTCACTGACCAAGTCAGGACTTCTTGTCAAGTTTTGTCAACATTTCACTGACCAAGTCAGGACTTCTTGTCAAGTTTTGTCAACATTTCACTGACCAAGACAGGACTTTTTTTTTGTCTCTCCTTAATCACTCCTTGTGTATCACATTGTCATTGTGTACCTGTCTGTTGTTGTGTATCTCTCCCTCTTCCTCTTTTCCCAAACAATAGTAACCTGCCTGAGATGTGGTAAGAGACAACAACAGGGAGCAAGGCATGGGGCTGGGGACTCTCACAAATATCAACCAAAACAATTTCAACATCACATTTTTTTTAAATCACACATATACACACAAACACACACATAAACCCCCTACCCACACCAAAATAAAACACAACTTATTGGCCAATGTTTCCTTCCTTGTCAACCTGTGCCCTCAGTTCTGCCTGTTGTCACACTTGCCCTGTAACAACAACATGCACACCCACACACTCGCTAATTGTTGTTGCTTCCACTGCAGCCCTTGCCCCGCTGCTGTCGTTAAGTCCACCCCCCAACGGCCGAGACTACTACTTTAACCTGGACGACACCGAAGGGGCTTGTGACCTGTTTGATGTGGATATTACCAGCATGCTCTCGTCATAGCCTGCAAGTCAGCATCTTCTCTCAAGGCCACATAACATGTCAGCCTTGCTTGGACCAGCTAATGGTAGCTTGTGTCATTGGAGATTTCAGTTCTGCTAGCTCAAATAACATGTCCTATAGCACAGTACATAGGACTTTGTAAATAAAACTGATTTTGTCACATTGCCCAAGACAATGTGACACTTGTGATCTGTACATAGAAATAGTGCCTTGCCATATGCCACAACACAACAACAGCACTACAACATTGCAACGCAGCACAACAACAGCACTGCAACATCATAACATTGCAACGCAGCACTGCAACATCACAACATTGCAACGCAGCACAACAACAGCACTGCAACATCACAACATTGCAACGCAGCACAACAACAGCACTGCAACATCACAATGCAACATCACAACATTGCAATGCAGCACAACAACAAAACCATAATACTAGTTTGTATAATGTATCATAAATATTTATCCCAGTGATTAATGTCACATGACAACCTGTTGACCCCAGTGATTAATGACACATGACAACTTGTTGACCCCAGTGATTAATGTCACATGACAACATGTTGACCCCAGTAATTAATGTCACATGACAACCTGTTGACCCCAATGATTAATCTCACATGACAAACAACCTGTTGACCCTAATGATGAATGTTATGTGACAGACAACCTGTTGGCCCCAATGATTAATGTCACATGACAAACAACCTGTTGACCCCAGTGATTAATGTCATGTGACAAACAACCTGTTGACCCCAATGATTAATGTCACACGACAAACAACCTGTTGACCCCAATGATGAATGTTATGTGACAGACAACCTGTTGACCCCAGTGATTAATGTCACATGACATTCACATCAGAATTCTCATTTCTGCTCCTACAAGATATTTCTGTATTCTCTGTCCAAGACAACATTGGCTCCACATAACAGTGTCAGACCCTCTCCCCTTCTCCCTCTCTCACATAGGACTGTCAAACTCATTTCATGTCCATTCTGTCCTTGACCCAGACAGCTGGCCATGTCCTGGACAAAGACGGCTGGCCAAGTCTTATCCTTGACCTATATGGCTGGCCATGCCCATTCTGTCCTTGACTCAGATGGCTGGTCCTGTCCTTGACCCAGATGGCTGACACTGTCCTTACCTCAATCGGCTGGCTATGTTCTGTCCTTGACCCAAATGCCTGGCCATATCCATTCTGTCCTTGACCCAGATGGCCGACCCTGCCATGTCCTTGACCCAGGCAGCTGACCATTTTCTGACCTTGACCCAGATGGCTGACCATGCCCATTCTGTTATGTTATTGTACTTGTAAATGTGTACATATGTTATTTGAAACAGTTGTCAGGTTTTGATGATAGAATTGTGATGTGTTTAGCTTGCAGCTAGTTAGATCAGGTGTAGCCTTTCTATTAGCTAGTTAGATCAGGTGTAGCCTTGCTATTAGCTAGTTAGATCAGGTGTAGCCTTGCTATTAGCTAGTTAGATCAGGTGTAGCCTTGCTATTAGCTAGTTAGATCAGATGTAGCCTTGCTATTCACTGGTTAGATCAGGTGTAGCCTTGCTATTCACTGGTTAGATCAGGTGTAGCCTTGCTATTTGTTAGTTAGGTCAGGTGTAGCATTGCTATTAGCTAGTTAGATCAGGTGTAGCCTTGCTATTAGGTAGTTAGATAAGATGTAGCCTTGCTATTAGCTAGTTAGATCAGGTGTAGCCTTGCTATTTGTTAGTTAGATCACGTGTTTGCTAATTGTTAGTTAGATCAGATGTAGCCTTGCTATTAGCTAGTTAGATCAGGTGCATCCTTGCTATTTGTTAGATCAAGTGTAGCCTTGCTATTAGCTAGTTAGATCAGATGTAGCCTTGCTATTCACTGGTTAGATCAGGTGTAGCCTTGCTATTCACTGGTTAGATCAGGTGTAGCCTTGCTATTCACTGGTTAGATCAGGTGTAGCCTTGCTATTTGTTAGTTAGATCAGGTGTAGCCTTGCTATTTGTTAGTTAGAACAGGTGTAGCCTTGCTATTTGTTAGTTAGAACAGGTGTAGCCTTGCTATTTGTTAGTTAGATCAGGTGTAGCCTTGCTATTTGTTAGTTAGATCAGGTGTAGCCTTGCTAGTTGTTAGTTAGATCAGGTGTAGCCTTGCTATTTGTTAGTTAGATCAGGTGTAGCCTTGCTATTTGTTAGTTAGATCAGGTGTAGCCTTGCTATTTGTTAGTTAGATCAGGTGTAGCCTTGCTATTTGTTAGTTAGATCAGGTGTAGCCTTGCTATTTGTTAGTTAGATCAGGTGTAGCCTTGCTATTCACTGGTTAGATCAGGTGTAGCCTTGCTATTTGTTAGTTAGATCAGGTGTAGCCTTGCTATTTGTTAGTTAGATCAGGTGTAGCCTTGCTATTTGTTAGTTAGATCAGGTGTAGCCTTGCTATTTGTTAGTTAGATCAGGTGTAGCCTTGCTATTTGTTAGTTAGATCAGGTGTAGCCTTGCTATTCACTGGTTAGATCAGGTGTAGCCTTGCTATTCACTGGTTAGATCAGGTGTAGCCTTGCTATTCACTGGTTAGATCAGGTGTAGCCTTGCTATTCACTGGTTAGATCAGGTGTAGCCTTGCTATTCACTGGTTACATCAGGTGTAGCCTTGCTATTCACTGGTTAGATCAGGTGTAGCCTTGCTATTCACTGGTTAGATCAGGTGTAGCCTTGCTATTCACTGGTTAGATCAGGTGTAGCCTTGCTATTTGTTAGTTAGATCAGGTGTAGCCTTGCTATTCACTGGTTAGATCAGGTGACTCAAAGATGGAGACCAGACTTATGGTAACTTCATTATGGTAAGATGCTTGTATAGAAAGAACACATATAATCTACCCATCCATCTTTAATATGGTAAGATGTTCGTATGGAACACATTTATCTACCCATCCATTTATTCAAACTACTTTGTCTCAGATCTGATGAAGCTTATAAGCACATAATTACCTCAGACGAAACATACCAACGAATGAACGATGATGCTTGCCCGAGGCATTCATGTTTCAGTTATTTTTTTTGTTAGTTTATTGTATGAAGACTTGTTCGATTCATATATTGAGACAATAAACCAATTCATTTTTAAACAAAAATGTATTTTCATTGTTTTAACATTTTTGTGGGTGTGCGTTTGCCTTATTTCTCTAATCCACAAGGTGGTGCTGTATTTCTCTAATCCTCAAGGTGGTGCTGTATTTCTCTAATCCTCAAGGTGGTGCTGTATTTCTCCATTGATGAGAGAGAGGTTGGGAGGGAGGGTTTTCATTGATGAGAGGGAGGGTCTTCATTGACGAGAGAGAGGGAGGGTTTTCTTTGATGAGAGGGAGGGTCTTCATTGACGAGAGAGAGGTTGGGAGGGAGGGTTTTCATTGATGAGAGGGAGGGTCTTCATTGACGAGAGAGAGGTTGAGAGGGAGGGTTTTCATTGATGAGAGGGAGGGTCTTCATTGACGAGAGAGGTTGGGAGGGAGGGTCTTCATTGACGAGAGGGAGGGTTTTCATTGATGAGAGAAAGGTTCGGAAGGAGGGTCTTCATTGATAAGAGAGGTCAGGAGGGAAAGTCTTCATTGATGAGAGAGGTCAGGAGGGAGAGTCTTCATTGATGAGAGAGGTCAGGAGGGAGAGTCTTCATTGATGAGAGAGGTCAGGAGGGAGAGTCTTCATTGATGAGAGAGGTCAGGAGGGAGAGTCTTCATTGATGAGAGAGGTCAGGAGGGAGAGTCTTCATTGATGAGAGAGGTCAGGAGGGAGAGTCTTCATTGATGAGAGAGGTCAGGAGGGAGAGTCTTCATTGATGAGAGAGGTCAGGAGGGAGAGTCTTCATTGATGAGAGAGGTCAGGAGGGAGGGTCTTCATTGATGAGAGAGGTCAGGAGGGAGAGTCTTCATTGATGAGAGAGGTCAGGAGGGAAGGTCTTCATTGATGAGAGAGGTCAGGAGGGAAGGTCTTCATTGATGAGAGAGGTCAGGAGGGAGGGTCTTCATTGATGAGAGAGGTCAGGAGGGAAGGTCTTCATTGATGAGAGAGAGGTTGAGAGGGAGATTCTTCATTGATGAGAGAGAGTTTGGGAGGGAGAGTCTTCATTGATGAGTGAGGTCAGGAGGGAGAGTCTTCATTGATGAGTGAGGTCAGGAGGGAGAGTCTTTATTGATGAGAGAGGTCAGGAGGGAGAGTCTTCATTGATGAGAGAGAGGTTGGGAGGGAAGGTCTTCATTGATGAGAGAGAGGTTGGGAGGGTCTTCATTGACGAGAGAGAGGTTGGGAGGGTCTTCATTGACGAGAGAGAGGTTGGGAGGGAGGATCTTCATTGATCCAGCAAATTATAGACCGGTGAGTTTAACGAGCATAGTCTGTAAATTGTTAGAGTCAATAATCAAAGAAAACATTGTAATGCATTTAGACAAGTTTAATCTATTTAGAAATAGTCAGCATGGGTTTACTAGAGGGAGATCATGCTTAACAAATCTACTAGAATTCATGGAGGAGGTTACTAAAATGATAGATAAAGGGGAGCCAGTGGATATTATTTATCTAGATTTTGAAAAGGCCTTTGATAAAGTACTGCATCAAAGGTTGTTTCAAAGATTGCCATATAGGTTTCAGCCGAGTCAGCGGCGTGTTGTTTGTGCTATTCTTGCTATTACCTCTGGCTTCGATCCCTCTTCACCGATCAATGATCTCAGAAAAAGGTTGGTTAGGAAGTGAAAATCTCATGGAAAAGTTGGCGAAGCCAAATGGATAGAACAGGAAGAAGGCCGAGAGTGTACTCTGAATAGTGTGAAGTGAAAAGTGGAGGGTCACAGGGCTATTTTGTTCTTGATATATGAAGACTCTAAATATATTTTTTAGGTAAATTTATTCTGAAAAATTGAAACCCAACTAAATCACTGGTCGTATGGATCACTCATACACCACCTGCTGGACCTCTTCATCGGACCTGAAAGTATGTCCTCCCAATGCCTCTTTTAGTCATCCAGAGACGTGGAAATCACTTGATGTTAGATCTGGTGAGTACGACGAATGTGGTAGACACTAAAAGTGGAGGTCCTCGATGGTTGCAGCTGTTGCACGAGCAGTATGGGGTCGAGCATTGTCATGTTGCAAAATGACATCTTTACTCAGAAGTTCACATCGTTTGGTTTTGATTGGTTGTCGAAGATGATTCCTGAGAACATTTGTGTACATGGCCCTGATGACAGTGTTCTCCCTGGACATGTAGTGCTCTAACAACACGCCTCGTTCAACCAACAGGAGAGTCACTATAACCTTTCATGCAGATTGTTGTGTGCAAAACTTATTTTTGTGACAGTGAGGAGGGATAGCGTCATTCCTTGCTCGCTCTCTTCGCTTCAGGCTCGTGATAGTGAACCCAGGTTTCATCTCCAGTAACAATCTCTCTTCGCTTCAGGCTCGTGATAGTGAACCCAGGTTTCATCTCCAGTAACAATCTCTCTTCGCTTCAGGCTCGTGATAGTGAACCCAGGTTTCATCTCCAGTAACAATCTCTCTTCGCTTCAGGCTCGTGATAGTGAACCCAGGTTTCATCTCCAGTAACAATCTCTCTTCGCTTCAGGCTCGTGATAGTGAACCCAGGTTTCATCTCCAGTAACAATCTCTCTTCGCTTCAGGCTCGTGATAGTGAACCCATGTTTCATCTCCAGTAACAATCTCTCTTCGCTTCAGGCTCGTGGTAGTGAACCCAGGTTTCATCTCCAGTAACAATCTCTCTTCGCTTCAGGCTCGTGGTAGTGAACCCAGGTTTCATCTCCAGTAACAATCTCTCTTCGCTTCAGGCTCGTGATAGTGAACCCAGGTTTCATCTCCAGTAACAATCTCTCTTCGCTTCAGGCTCGTGATAGTGAACCCAGGTTTCATCTCCAGTAACAATCTCTCTTCGCTTCAGGCTCGTGATAGTGAACCCAGGTTTCATCTCCAGTAACAATCTCTCTTCGCTTCAGGCTCGTGATAGTGAACCCAGGTTTCATCTCCAGTAACAATCTCTCTTCGCTTCAGGCTCGTGATAGTGAACCCAGGTTTCATCTCCAGTAACAATCTCTCTTCGCTTCAGGCTCGTGATAGTGAACCCAGGTTTCATCTCCAGTAACAATCTCTCTTCGCTTCAGGCTCGTGGTAGTGAACCCAGGTTTCATCTCCAGTAACAATCTCTCTTCGCTTCAGGCTCGTGGTAGTGAACCCAGGTTTCATCTCCAGTAACAATCTCTCTTCGCTTCAGGCTCGTGATAGTGAACCCAGGTTTCATCTCCAGTAACAATCTCTCTTCGCTTCAGGCTCGTGATAGTGAACCCAGGTTTCATCTCCAGTAACAATTTCTCTTCGCTTCAGGCTCGTGATAGTGAACCCAGGTTTCATCTCCAGTAACAATCTCTCTTCGCTTCAGGCTCGTGATAGTGAACCCAGGTTTCATCTCCAGTAACAATCTCTCTTCGCTTCAGGCTCGTGATAGTGAACCCAGGTTTCATCTCCAGTAACAATCTCTCTTCGCTTCAGGCTCGTGATAGTGAACCCAGGTTTCATCTCCAGTAACAATCTCTCTTCGCTTCAGGCTCGTGATAGTGAACCCAGGTTTCATCTCCAGTAACAATCTCTCTTCGCTTCAGGCTCGTGATAGTGAACCCAGGTTTCATCTCCAGTAACAATCTCTCTTCGCTTCAGGCTCGTGGTAGTGAACCCAGGTTTCATCTCCAGTAACAATCTCTCTTCGCTTCAGGCTTGTGGTAGTGAACCCAGGTTTCATCTCCAGTAACAATCTCTCTTCGCTTCAGGCTCGTGGTAGTGAACCCAGGTTTCATCTCCAGTAACAATCTCTCTTCGCTTCAGGCTCGTGATAGTGAACCCAGGTTTCATCTCCAGTAACAATCTCTCTTCGCTTCAGGCTCGTGATAGTGAACCCAGGTTTCATCTCCAGTAACAATCTCTCTTCGCTTCAGGCTCGCGATAGTGAACCCAGGTTTCATCTCCAGTAACAATCTCTCTTCGCTTCAGGCTCGTGATAGTGAACCCAGGTTTCATCTCCAGTAACAATCTCTCTTCGCTTCAGGCTCGTGGTAGTGAACCCAGATTTCATCTACAGTAACAATCTCTCTTCGCTTCAGGCTCGTGGTAGTGAACCCAGGTTTCATCTCCAGAAACAATTCTTGCTAGGAAACCATCACCTTCTGCTTCAAAATGCTGCAATAGTTCCTGACCGGCACCAACCCATCGTTTCAATTCTGGAGTAAACTGCCGTGGCACCAACCTTGAAGACACTTTGTGGTACTGTAGCACATCATGGATGATGTGGTGTGCTGAACCTTGACTGGTGTCTAGATGTGGTGTGCTGAACCTTGACTGATGTCCAGATGTGGTTGGCTGAACATTGACTGATGTTCAGATGTGGTTGGCTGAACATTGACTGATGTCCAAATGTGGTGTGCTGAACCTTGACTGATGTCCAGATGTGGTTGGCTGAACATTGACTGATGTCCAGATGTGGTTGGCTGAACATTGACTGATGTCCAGATGTGGTGTGCTGAACCTTGACTGATGTCCAGATGTGGTGTGCTGAACCTTGACTGGTGTCCAAATGTGGTTGACTGAACCTTGACTGGTGTCCAGATGTGGTTGGCTGAACCTTGACTGGTGTCCAGGTGTGCACCAATTTAATTCATAGTCAATGTGCGATTTTTCTTTACGAAACGGTCAACGGCTGCAATGGACTCTGGGGTCACTGCTCGGTGTGCATTACACGCTCGTGAACAGTCTGTCACAGAAGTCACGCCATTTTGCTACTTCCTACTCCACTCATACACTTGTTGAAGTGAAAGGCATGCACCGCCTTACCTGATCTTCATTTGCTAATGACCTTCTATAGGTCTCACCCCGTCGCTGCTCACAGATAGCTTCTCCTCTGGTGCATGTCAGTAGTGGGGTGGACATTGTTTAACTATAACTATGACGTCATGTTATTTGTCTGCCCCGTGATGGCATGTGCAGGACACTCCTGACATCCTAAGCAACTACATCAACAAGTTACAAAGGTTGGTTTTTCTCATTTCTATCTCACTTTCAAGGTTTACATTTGAAGCCCTGTCATATAACTGCTTGAAAGCTCTAATACTAGAAAGCCCAACTACTAGAAAGTCCAACTACTAGAAAGCCCAATTGCTAGAATGCCCAATTGTTAGAAAGCCCAACTAGAAGCCCAACTGCTAGAAAGCCCAACTACTAGAAAGCCCAATTACTAGAAAGCCGAACTAGAAGCCCAACTACTAGAAAGACAATTACTAGAAAGCTCTAATACTAGAAAGCCCAACTACTTGAAAGCCATAATACTAGAAAGCCCTAATACTTGCAAGACATCTACTCGAAAGCTCTAATACTAAAAAGCCCAACTAGTATACGTCCCTAATACTAGAAATCCCTAATACTAGAAAGCCCAACTAGTATACGTCCCTAATACTAGAAATCCCTAATACTAGAAATCCCAAATACTAAAAAGCCCAACTAGTATACATCCCTAATACTAGAAATCCCTAATACTAAAAAGCCCAACTGAAAGAGCTCACAAAGGACTTTAGTGCATGCTTCCTGTAATGGGCCACATATACTAGTGACCTTATGCTTCATAGGGAGCACATGGAGAACAAGATTTGTCCTCTTGTAATATAAAAAACCGATATTTACATTTGTTATTTGGTCTTACATTGGTCAGAATCAGAAGGTACAAGTACTTCGACAAGACAATAAACTTGATACATTAGAACATAATCACAAGTTTGGCATAATAAACAAGATTGTATCTCCCTAAACAATCAAACATCATCACAAGTTTGGTTAAACTGACGGGGGGGGGGGGGGGGGGGGGGGGGTTAAATATCACAAACAAGAAATACAGGTGATACTTTTACAATGTTGAAGGAAATCAAATCAAGTATCAGTGATAGAGATACAAGGGAGGGGGGCAGGGAGATGAGGGAGGGACTTCAAACTATCACATGATTCCACAAGTGGAGCTGGTTCCTCTGTCAGTTCCGTGACCTTCTTTCCCCGGCTTATGGCCTCCATTGGCAGTCTGGAAATGAAAAACCTGAAGCATGGGAATGTCATAAGATAGAAAGAGTTTCATAAGATAGAAAGAGTTTCATAAGATAGAAAGAGTTTCATAAGATAGAAAGAGTTTCATAAGATAGAAAGAGTTTCATAAGATAGAAAGAGTTATATTTCAAACTTGTGCCTTACAACCTAAGGCAGTACACAGTTAATGAAGTGTTAGATACATGAGATAGGATTCTGCCATCAGGTTGTCTCATTTAATGAAGTGTTAGATACATGAGATAGGATTCTGCCATCAGGTTGTCTCATTTAATGAAGTGTTAGATACATGAGATGGGATTCTGCCATCAGGTTGTCTCATTTAATGAAGTGTTAGATACATGAGATGAGGATTCTGCCATCAGGTTGTACACTTAACGGTACAGGCAGACGTTGCAGCTGACCACGATAAAGTCAAGTTAAGTAGACATTAGTGTGGGAATAATATTTATTCTAAAACAGGACTTGTGAGTTGTAAGCGACATGTCAGGTTTGGACTAGAATGTACTAGACAAGCAGGGACACTAGACAAGCAGGGACACTAGACAAGCAGGGACACTAGACAAGCAGGGACACTAGACAAGCAGGGACACTAGACAAGCAGGGACACTAGACAAGCAGGGACACTAGACAAGCAGGGACACTAGACAAACAGGGACACTAGACAAACAGGGACACTAGACAAGCAGGGACACTAGACAAGCAGGGACACTAGACAAGCAGGGACACTAGACAAGCAGGGACACTAGACAAGCAGGGACACTAGACAAGCAGGGACACAAGACAAGCAGGGACACTAGACACGCAGGGACACTAGACAAGCAGGGACACAAGACAAGCAGGGACACTAGACAAGCAGGGACACTAGACAAGCAGGGACACTAGACAAGCAGGGACACTAGACAAGCAGGGACACTAGACAAACAGGGACACTAGACAAGCAGGGACACTAGACAAACAGGGACACTAGACAAACAGGGACACTAGACAGAACGCAGGGACACTAGACAAACAGGGACACTAGACAAACAGGGACACTAGACAAACAGGGACACTAGACAAGCAGGGACACTAGACAAACAGGGACACTAGACAAACAGGGACACTAGACAAGCAGGGACACTAGACAGAACGCAGGGACACTAGACAAACAGGGACACTGGACAAGCAGGGACACTAGACAGAACGCAGGGACACTAGACAAACAGGGACACTAGACAAGCAGGGACACTAGACAGAACGCAGGGACACTAGACAAACAGGGACACTAGACAGAACGCAGGGACACTAGACAAACAGGGACACTAGACAAGCAGGGACACTAGACAAGCAGGGACACTAGACAAGCAGGGACACTAGACAAACAGGGACACCAGACAGAACGCAGGGACACTAGACAAGCAGGGACACTAGACAAACAGGGACACTAGACAGAACGCAGGGACACTAGACAAGCAGAGACACTAGACAAACAGGGACACTAGACAAACAGGGACACTAGACAAACAGGGACACTAGACAAGCAGGGACACTAGACAAGCAGGGACACTAGACAAACAGGGACACATTATCTTACAATTCCATCCAGACTCAAACGGTATGAAGGTTTCTCAATCTGAAAGTGATGGTCCTTGACCTTATTGTAGTCAATCAGCCCGTTACTCTGCGCCGCCTCCCTTGCCAGATCCTCCTCTTCTTCACCAAACACAAAGAGACTGACTGTATCTCCGTCGTCTCGCTGGGGAACAAATTGAACAATTACATCTTTAATTTCTTTTTATCAGCTGACTACTTTCTGCACGTGATGTTGACAATTCTCCAGGCCACACATATTCTTTTAATGGTGTAGCAAATGCTATGTCCAAACACATCTTCAACAAACACATCTTCAACAAACACATCTTCAACAAACACATCTTCAACAAACATATCTTCAACAAACACATCTTGAATAAACACATCTTCAACAAACACATCTTCAACAAACACATCTTCAACAAACACATCTTCAACAAACACATCTTCAACAAACACATCTTCAACAAACACATCTTCAACAAACACATCTTCAACAAACACATCTTCAACAAACACATCTTCAACAAACACATCTTCAACAAACACATCTTGAATAAACACATCTTAAACAAACACATCATCAACAAACACATCTTCAGCAAACACATCTTCAACAAACACATCTTCAACAAACACATCTTCAACAAACATATCTTCAACAAACACATCTTCAACAAACATATGCATTATAAATTTGTGTTTTTGTCAATTGAAACTGTCCATGTGGACATTAGTCTGTCCATGGGGACATTAGTCTGTCCATGGGGACATTAGTCTGTTCATGTGGACATTAGTTTTGTACAGATAATCTATCAGGTAATGCATGCCTTTACATTCAGTATGTTCTAGCCATGTACGCCTATCTTCTTCTTCTTCTGCGTCGTTCTCAATCTCCCGCTACCACGCCATGAACAGGGCTTTGCAAGTAACAGGGTGTAGTCCGGAGAACAGAATGCATTGTGTCGTTAGTTTACAGCTTGACTGCGATATTTGCACATTTCTGTCCAACACATCTGTCCTCGACAGGAAATGTACATCTAAGTATAGGATGTTGCTATAGGTTAATAGACACTAAATGCCATTCTCTTTAAATGCATTTCATTTTCACAATTATCTATACACTAGCTTTAGTGCCCGGCCTCGCCTAAGAAATAACATTTTTTATACACACAATTCGGTAGTAAATGGAGCCAATAATGTCCGTGCAATAAACAGAAGGAAACTAACAAGTTTGAATTCTTCTGTTCTCATAATAGATGATGGTTTCAGTTCATGGTGATGGTTCTAGTTCATGGTGATGGTGTCAGTTCATGGTGATGGTGTCAGTTCATGGTGATGGTATCAGTTCATTGTGATGGTGTCAGTTCATGGTGATGGTGTCAGTTCATTGTGATTGTGCTAGTTCATGGTGATGATGTCAGTTCATGGTGATGATGTCAGTTCATGGTGATGGTGCTAGTTCATGGTGATGGTGCTAGTTGATGGTTGCCAGTTAATCTTGCCAGTAAACAATATGCTTCGTGCAACCTTCTTTGTGAGCATGCATTACGAGCTTGTCTGATTCTTTTGGTCTGGACACGGCAAAGTACCAAGCATTTGTGCTGCAGGCTCATTCCAGTTACTTGTAATGATTGACCCTGTGCCTTATCACACAGGCAACATTAACATTGTGTCTAGAACAAAGCTATTAAAAGCTTACATGTTAAGGTCTAAAAACAAAGCTATTAAAAGCTTACATGTTACTGTCAAAGAACAAAGCTATTAGAAGCTTACATGTTACGGTCAAAGAACAAAGCTATTAAAAGCTTACATGTTACTGTCAAAGAACAAAGCTATTAGAAGCTTACATGTTAAGGTCTAAAAACAAAGCTATTAAAAGCTTACATGTTACTGTCAAAGAACAAAGCTATTAGAAGCTTACATGTTACGGTCAAAGAACAAAGCTATTAAAAGCTTACATGTTACGGTCAAAGAACAAAGCTATTAAAAGCTTACATGTTACGGTCAAAGAACAAAGCTATTAAAAGCTTACATGTTAAGGTCAAAGAACAAAGCTATTAAAAGCTTACATGTTAAGATCAAAGAACAAAGCTATTAAAAGCTTACAAGTTAAGATCAAAGAACAAAGCTATTAAAAGCTTACATGTTAAGGTCTAAAAACAAAGCTATTAAAAGCTTCCATGTTAAGGTCAAAGAACAAAGCTATTAAAAGCTTACAAGTTAAGATCAAAGAACAAAGCTATTAAAAGCTTACATGTTAAGGTCTAAAAACAAAGCTATTAAAAGCTTCCATGTTAAGGTCAAAGAACAAAGCTATTAAAAGCTTACATGTTAAGATCAAAGAACAAAGCTATTAAAAGCTTACAAGTTAAGATCAAAGAACAAAGCTATTAAAAGCTTACATGTTAAGATCAAAGAACAAAGCTATTAAAAGCTTACATGTTAAGATCAAAGAACAAAGCTATTAAAAGCTTACATGTTAAGATCAAAGAACAATTTATTGACTCATTTGTTAGCACCATCCTGAAGTATGTGAGCATATGTTAGGCATGCCTCATATTCAATATGTTGATATCTTCCGTTCTGCCGGACACATATTCAATATGTTGATATCTTCCGTTCTGCCGGACACATATTCAATATGTTGATATCTTCCGTTCTGCCGGACACATATTCAATATGTTGATATCTTCCGTTCTGCCGGACACATATTCAATATGTTGATATCTTCCGTTCTGCCGGACACATATTCAATATGTTGATATCTTCCGTTCTGCCGGACATTTCTCATTTGATTTAACCTCATGTCACCAATCTGTCATATGCCATTGTGTATGTATCTCCAAAATACAGATTTGTGACTGTTCCATCATGTCATCATATGGTAAAGTATGGATATCCTCAACAGCTGACTCAATAAGAATGTGTGGTAACATATTTGAAATGTTCTTTTACCGTGTCAATCATGTCAAAGAAGATCAAAGTATTGTTTGCAGCATATCTTTACTCAAAAACAGACAAATCAAAATAAGTTTAAAAGAATATACTTATGTCTTGTTTTTATTCATAATTGATTTACCAGAGAATAGCATTAAAATACATGCTGTCAAGCATCGAAAAGCAAACTAGAAACTGGGATGAATAAATGTGAAATGTGGAAATTGAGAAATAAAATAACTAAGGATTGAGAAGACAAGTAAAAACACAATGTGAAACACAGAACTATGCAGGATGAAGGAAATCATTGAACAAGTAAATATATCCAGCAGACACTCAATCCAGACAAGAAATGCGATTGTCCGATTTGCTGGAAATTATTTCAAGCTTGGGTCATCACATATTAAATAAATAATTGAGAAAAATTCAGCATTTTACATAGAACATTACGAGAGCAAATATTTGCAAGAAAATGACTGCTGTAATTGTGTAACAGTTCCCGCCGGAGCAAGGGGAGTTTAGGATGCCTGAACATGTTAAAGCTTAAAGCTACATGAATGCATGTCAATGTCACTCACTGTCTCAGCAAAGGAGAACAGAGTTGGGCAAAGGAATGTGGACAGGTAGAAACTGACCACTGGCCTTCCGATTTTGGTAGGGGGAGATTGATTGACATACGAAATTGGCAACGGGGCTTGCTACGAGAGAATGAGTGACAGGTGTGCAAAGTGTTTCGTTCCAATTGGAATTGAAGATGACCATACCTGAGATCGATTGGTCAAGCTCTGGCCTTGCTTGAGGATATATAACTCGAGACAAAGTTGAGCTCGAGAGGCTGGATGAGAGATGGAGAGGCTAGATAGAGAGAGGCTGTATGGGAGAGAGAGAGACTGAATGTAGATAGTGTGTTTAACTCACCGACTTTAGATAGAGGAGCGATTGATAGACGGTTGGACGAATGTTTAGTGATAGAACAGGCTCGCTCAAATAGGTGTGTGAGTTTTGCATTAATAGATAATGTGAAAGTGTGTTTGTAAGCAAGGACACATTGTGAACGAGTTATGTCGAGATCGCCCGCCTGAGGGGATTTCAGTGAGGAAGAGTATTTGATAAGGTGTGTTGAAGACGCAGTTAAGGCTATGTGTGTGTGATGTCATTGCAAAGCAATAGAACTGGGTTTTTAGTTAGTTGGGAATTCCATCAATAGCTAATGCTTACAATTCCCGTTTTAGTAGAATGTTTAGTTAAGATATGTATTATATTGTGTTTGTAATTTCTCTACTCATTCTATGATATGAGTATGATATAATAAATATGCCACCTGCTGTGTGATATGTCATTTACTGAGTATGGTCATGATGATGTGGATGAGTGTGAGAATGTTCTAAGTTAGATCACGGCCAAGGCAAACAGTGGGATCTGCTACACGTTATTATTATTTTGGTGCCTGTTGACCACGGATAGTCGTGGTAGATTTATAAATATAGTGCGTGTGTAGCTATAGATCTTGATTTGCACGTTTAACACAAGTGTCGCAGTTATATATAACTTGTGTGTGTAGTTAGGAATAGAGGAGTAGCTAGTGGTTAGAGTGTTAGTACCATAGACAGCTTTTCCAATCATCTGACTGGTAAGTGTGACATTTTTCTTCCACCCATTGTTGTATTATTGACAAGACTTTGTGCGTACTTGACAGTCTTATAATTTTTTTGGGTGGGCCAGACGGGTTTATTCAATATGTCGAGGTTGGACAATGTTAAACAATGTTATCATTGTCTAGCTTTTGGACATTTGTCTATCGGATGCCCTAATATTCTTCGGAATATTAACAGTTCCTGGAGAAGAGGAGGACTGTTTGTCAAAAACAAGCCTTTCATGGCACGAGCTACAGTCAGCGATAAGTGGGAGGACAAAAGTCAACTACAAAACCAGCTAAGAGAACTAACAGGCAGAGTTATTCGGCTGGAACGGCAGGAAAAAGATCTCCAATGGAAGCTGCGACAGCTGTTGCAACAGTTTGAAAACGGAGCTTTCCAACCAGCTAGGAAGGAGAGAAGAAATCAAGAAATCACAGAAGTAAACACGGTCCAGTATTGTGGAAGGGGACAGAGTGGTAGGAAAGTGAGTAGGAAGCCCGTACAACTTCCACATTCCGATCCGTGGAGGGACAGAGGTGGAAATCTCAGGACGGATGTGTGTGGACGACTGGAAAGAGGTGTCAAAAAGGGGAGTTTGACCCAGGTGGAGAGGCCAAGTCAAATGAGAGGAGGAGGAATGGTTGGGCAGAAGTTTGAATCGGGCAGATTCTTAGCCCACAAGAGGCCTTTTGCACGGTTACAGATGGAGAGGCAGAACAGGAGCTATCAAAGAGACTTTGAGCACGAGGCGGATGGACAGAAAGAAAGAGATACAGGTTTTGTGTATCCAGAAAAGTTAGGGACGGAGGGCAGGTTACGCAATGCAAACGAGACAAACGTTCGCTCAGAGGTCCAGATAAAATGTTACCGCATCGGACAGTGTAGGCCGAGAATTCAGGAAGAGGGTATTACGTCGATTAACATGGTCGGGCGTGCTGAAAGGAGCCAAGTTTACCAGGAACTTGTGGTCAAGCCTGGTAGAACATTAGTTAAAGTCGACGAAGAATCGAACAAGGAAATAGTCAGAGATTCGTCAGATAAAGAAGAAAGGAGAGGAGGAGGAATGGTGGCAGGACCAGCTATGGTTTCGTGCCCACCCAAGCCAGGTTCTAGCCATGCGGGAGAAGTGGTTGAACAGACCGAAAGAAGGGACAACCTTTCGGCCACCGAGGAAGGAAGTGGGAATGACGCACAGTTGGAATGTGAAACGGACGCACCGGTTAAGAATACTCGTGCAGCCAACAAAGGAGGAACAGAGTTTCTAAGGAAAACGAAGAAACGGGAAAGACAGGTTAACCACAGCCAGGACAGCGAACCAGTCACCGAAGCAAAGATGAAGAAAAGATCTCAGTTCGAGATAAGCCAACAGTCAAACGAACAGTGTGAAAAGTTTTTCCCACAAATAGTGAATACAGATGGACGGAAGGCTGAAGTAGCGGACGATGTAAGTGTACGTAACACTACCAGAGAACCGGTGGGTACGAACCAACCAACCGAGAAACAAACAGACCAGACGATGGGCGTTTTACAGGAGGAAATCGCGCAGCAATCAGAGACAGCTGATGGGACAGCGCATAGTCTGGTTAAAATAAGCAGTAGTGATAAGGAACGGTTGATGCAATGTTTACTGACGCTAGCCAAAAACATGGAATTCAGAAATGGAATTAGGTAAAGTCGTGTGGAGTACTTACACACATGGGCTATCATGTGAAACTCCAGTTGATGTATGCATTTGCATACAATTTGTTTCATCTACCGTTATCCTTGAGAACGGAGATTTTGATAATTAGGGGGTAGGGTATAGAGATGGAGGAATGGCCAGATGTTAAAAATTCCTTTGAATTCGTTGTCTCAAGTAAACGCCAGACAATGAGCGTACCACGGACGGTCAGTCTGCAGCTAGACTGACCGAGATCAAAGGGACATTTCCGACCAGAGAAACGGACAGAACGAACAAGAGACGCAGGATAGCTGGATGCGCCAGGTAATGATTACGTGACGCAAGGTAACACGTGGACGCGATGCTTCGGTTAATATCTGACCAGGTAGCTTTGATGCGGGGAATTTGGGGAAACAACGGTGAAATAGTTAGATCACAACACTCGGTTTTGATTCCTCGGGACAAAGACTGCACCTGGACTAGTAGGGTTACAGCATGACGTAATTCGACAGGTGGACGATTCGGTTTTTGACTTTTGACTCAGACATAGTTTAGTATCTGATTAAGTTAGAACTTAGTCATAGTTTAGTGACATAGTTTAGTATCTGATTTAGTGACATAGTTTAGTATCTGATTAAATTAGAACTTAGTCATAGTTTAGTGACATAGTTTAGTATCTGATTAAGTTACAACTTAGTCATAGTTTAGGGACATAGTTTAGTACCTGATTAAGTTAGAACTTAGTCATAGTTTAGTATCTTTTGAAGGGGGCATTAACAGGTGCTCATCTGTGGGGCACGAGCAGGAGTGAAGGTTGATGGCATTTGATCATGTTTTTGTGTGCAAATATTTTGACATTTGCATTTGGTGTTTGGGTTTTGACTAATGGTATTACTTGCATTTTAAGTGGGTTGTATGGTCGATATAGTATGCATTGAATTTTTCTTTATTTTGTTGTTGTTTTTTTTGTTGTTGTTGAATCATCATGTTTACAGGTATTTGATACAGGTTATTTAGGTGATCTACAGAGCAGTATATCTCATCCAGACTGTAGGCCTCCGCAAGCACAAGTCACCACGAGTTCCAGAATCACATGTATGTGGAGTCTTTGCAGAGAAGACTACATTGATCAGAAGTTTTAATATTGACTATGACATGTTGTCAAATATCGTTTTTGTGGGAAACATAAAGAATTTTGCTGTTTCCTTTGAGAGGGGATAGCTGTCAAGAGAGACAATGATAACTAGCCTGAGGATAACCCACGTAAATTCGTGGCCTCACAGGAGTTAGTATGAAGTGAATCGTCGGCCAGGCGTGTAATGAGACCGCCTGAGAAAATTGACCTGAACTGGTCGAGTGTAACAATGAAGGTTCGTGTCCTTAGAGGAAGGCACGGGAAACAGGGCGAGGTATGTTGACCTCAAATGAGTAAGGAGAATTCCTTAAGGTGTTTCTGTTTTGATGAGTTCAAGGTCCCGCAGGGACAGACTTTGGTGTATTTGACTGCAAAACGATGTAAAAGTGGTGGTTTGTGTTGTAAAAACGCCCAGCCACAGTGTTTTTCTTCTGCTTGTATTGATTGTGTATGTATTACAAAAAGTTTATATGTATCAAATGACATGTCTTTTTATGCATGTACGATGTGAGTGTAAACAAGTTGTAAACAGGAGTAGTGTTTACATTTTGGATAGTAGAGACGAAAATGGTGGTCATTTGCCAGATGAAAAAAATGACCATCCATGTTTCGGTCTGTAGTTTAGGGAGGTAATGTAACAGTTCCCGCCGGAGCAAGGGGAGTTTAGGATGCCTGAACATGTTAAAGCTTAAAGCTACATGAATGTATGTCAAGGTCACTCACTGTCTCAGCAAAGGAGAACAGAGTTGGGCAAAGGAATGTGGACAGGTAGAAACTGACCACTGGCCTTCCGATTTTGGTAGGGGGAGATTGATTGACATACGAAATTGGCAACGGGGCTTGCTACGAGAGAATGAGTGACAGGTGTGCAAAGTGTTTCGTTCCAATTGGAATTGAAGATGACCATACCTGAGATCGATTGGTCAAGCTCTGGCCTTGCTTGAGGATATATAACTCGAGACAAAGTTGAGCTCGAGAGGCTGGATGAGAGATGGAGAGGCTAGATAGAGAGAGGCTGTATGGGAGAGAGAGAGACTGAATGTAGATAGTGTGTTTAACTCACCGACTTTAGATAGAGGAGCGATTGATAGACGGTTGGACGAATGTTTAGTGATAGAACAGGCTCGCTCAAATAGGTGTGTGAGTTTTGCATTAATAGATAATGTGAAAGTGTGTTTGTAAGCAAGGACACATTGTGAACGAGTTATGTCGAGATCGCCCGCCTGAGGGGATTTCAGTGAGGAAGAGTATTTGATAAGGTGTGTTGAAGACGCAGTTAAGGCGATGTGTGTGTGATGTCATTGCAAGGCAATAGAACTGGGTTTTTAGTTAGTTGGGAATTCCATCAATAGCTAATGCTTACAATTCCCGTTTTAGTAGAATGTTTAGTTAAGATATGTATTATATTGTGTTTGTAATTTCTCTACTCATTCTATGATATGAGTATGATATAATAAATATGCCACCTGCTGTGTGATATGTCATTTACTGAGTATGGTCATGATGATGTGGATGAGTGTGAGAATGTTCTAAGTTAGATCACGGCCAAGGCAAACAGTGGGATCTGCTACAATTGTCCAGTGGGCCAAGCAACCTTTGAAAGCTTACACAATTAAGATGAGCAAAGAAATAGAGCACTTCAATGCTGCATGTAATTGTCCAGTGGGCCAAGCAACCTTTGAAAGCTTACACAATTAAGATGAGCAAAGAAATAGAGCACTTCAATGCTGCATGTAAATTGAATACAACAATGACAAGCATTCTTATAAGCTTGCTCAAGTAATCAGCAAATGTGAAGGTCGACGCCTACATAGGGGAACTAATCAATCATTGTTGGACAAGTTTGCCACATGCAACCTCATGATTACATCCTCCTGCCATTACATGATTACATCCTCTTGCCATTACATTATTACATCCTCCTGCCATTACATGATTACATCCTCCTGCCATTACATGATTACATCCTCTTGCCATTACATTATTACATCCTCCTGCCATTACATGATTTCATCCTACTGCCATTACATGATTACATTCTCCTGCCAGTACATGATTACATCCTCCTGCCATTGCATGATTACATCCTCTTGCCATTACATGATTACATCATCCTGCCATTACATGATTACATCCTCCTGTCATTACATGATTACATCCTCTTGTCATTACATTATTACATCCTCCTGCCATTACATGATTACATCCTACTGCCATTACATGATTACATTCTCCTGCCATTACATGATTACATCATCCTGTCATTACATGATTACATCCTCCTGCCATTACATGACAAATAATAGGCCTTGCTACCGATGACAGATTTGGGTCTAGAATATATTTAACGGGCAATTTATTGTAAAACAAAATTGTTTCAAAAGATTATCTGTGCTGGCACAGTCAATAAAGTGTCTATCTAATATTTAGTTATTAGCCTGCAATGGCGTGTTCCCTCTTAGAATGTTCCGATAGGTCTGGAAGGTCATGTTTATCAACAACTTCTGGTCCGATAGGTCTGGAAGGTCATGTCTATCAACAACTTCTGGTCCGATAGGTTTGGGAGGTCATGTCTATCAACAACTTCTGGTCCGATAGGTCTGGAAGGTCATGTCTATCAACAACTTCTGGTCCAATAGGTCTGGAAGGTCATGTCTATCAACAACTTCTGGTCCGATAGGTCTGGAAGGTCATGTCTATCAACAACTTCTGGTCCAATAGGTCTGGAAGGTCATGTCTATCAACAACTTCTGGTCCGATAGGTCTGGAAGGTCATGTCTATCAACAACTTCTGGTCCGATAGGTCTGGAAGGTCATGTCTATCAACAACTTCTGGTCCGATAGGTCTGGGAGGTCATGTCTATCAACAACTTCTGGTTCATTGACAGCTACACAGATATTTTTAGGGATGTTTTAGGACCAAATCTTTCAGGACACAGCAGTTGACATATCAGAAATAATGATTGACATCAGAAATAGTGGTTGACATATCAGAAATAATGGTTGACATCAGAAATAGTGGTTGGCATATCAGAAATAATGGTTGACATCAGAAATGGTGGTTGGCATATCAGAAATAGTGGTTGACATATCAGAAATAGTGGTTGACAGATCAGAAATAGTGGTTGACATATCCGAAATAGTGGTTGACATGTCAGAAATAGTGGTTGACATATGAGAAACTGGTTGGCATGTCAGAAATAGTAGTTGGCCTATCAGAAATTGGTTGGCATATCAGAAATAGTGGTTGGCATGTCAGAAACTGTTTTGGGATGATAATGCTGTGCAGTGCATGAGCTGCAGCAGTCAGCTAACCAGAGCTGCCAAAACCATTCTTCACCTCCACATGGTGGTCCTGGACAACAGGCTGCAACCAGGCAGGCTGGCTAAGGAGAAGGGAGCGAGGAGGGAAGGCTAACCCCAGTACTGAAAGATGCCTGCTGAAGTCGGATGTGTTGGCCCAAAAGATGCAGAAATCGCAGTCAAGCTGTAAACTACGACACAACGCATTCCGTTCTCCAGACAGCATCCTGCTACTTGCAAAACCATTTTCAGGGCTTGGTAGTGGGAGATTGAGAACGTTCAGGGCTTGATAGTGGGAGATTGAGAACGTTCAGGGTTTGGTAGTGGGAGATTGAGAATGTTCAGGGCTTGGTAGTGGGAGATTGAGAACGTTCAGGGCTTGGTAGTGGGAGATTGAGAATGTTTAGGGCTTGGTAGCGGGAGATTGAGAACGTTCAGGGCTTGGTAGTGGGAGATTGAGAACGTTCAGGGCTTGGTAGCGGGAGATTGAGAACGTTCAGGGCTTGGTAGTGGGAGATTGAGAACGTTCAGGGCTTGGTAGTGGGAGATTGAGAATGTTTAGGGCTTGGTAGCGGGAGATTGAGAACGTTCAGGGCTTGGTAGCGGGAGATTGAGAACGTTCAGGGCTTGGTAGCGGGAGATTGAGAACGTTCAGGGCTTGGTAGCGGGAGATTGAGAACGTTCAGGGCTTGGTAGTGGGAGATTGAGAACGTTCAGGGCTTGGTAGTGGGAGATTGAGAACGTTCAGGGCTTGGTAGTGGGAGATTGAGAACGTTCAGGGCTTGGTAGTGGGAGATTGAGAACGTTCAGGGCTTGGTAGTGGGAGATTGAGAATGTTTAGGGCTTGGTAGTGGGAGATTGAGAACGTTCAGGGCTTGGTAGCGGGAGATTGAGAACGTTCAGGGCTTGGTAGCGGGAGATTGAGAACGTTCAGGGCTTGGTAGCGGGAGATTGAGAACGTTCAGGGCTTGGTAGTGGGAGATTGAGAACGTTCAGGGCTTGGTAGCGGGAGATTAAGAATGAGTGACGAAGAAGAAGAAGAAGAAATTGTTTGATTGTTTTAATAGTTCTAATTACTGTACAAGTAGTTTACAATATGTTTACAAATTTGATTTTGGTTGTGTTATCAGCTCTTTGATGTGTGTTATCACCTATCTGTTATCACCTGTCTGATGTGTGTTATCACCTGTCTGTTATCATCTGTTTTATGTGTGTTATCACCTGTCTGATGTGTGTTATCACATGTCTGTTATCACCTGTCTGTTATTACCTATCTGATGTGTGTTATCACCTGTCTGTTATCACCTGTCTGTTATACCTATCTGATGTGTGCTATCACCTGTCTGTTATCACCTGTCAGTTATTACCTATCTGTTATCACCTGTCTGTTATCTCCTATCTGTTATCACCTATCTGATGTGTGATATCACCTGTCTGTTATCACCTGTCTGTTATCACCTGTCTGTTATCACCTGTCTGTTATTACCTATCTGATGTGTGTTATCACCTGTCTGTTATACCTATCTGATGTGTGCTATCACCTGTCTGTTATCACCTGTCAGTTATTACCTATCTGTTATCACCTGTCTGTTATCTCCTATCTGTTATCACCTATGTGATGTGTGCTATCACCTGTCTGTAATCACCTGTCAGTTACCACCTGTCTATTATCACCTGTCTGTACCCGTACTAAAAGTAGAATGTGTTCTATGTAGGGAGGTAAACTCCAAGCGTAAAAAGTGGATAACTAGATTTCTAGTTACATGTAGAAGAGCTACAAATAAAGCATGGAAAAAATATATAGAGGCAGGCAAATCGAAAGAAACATATTTAAAATATTTGGACAAGCAAAACATAGCTCAAAAATTGAATAAAACAGCAAAAATAGACTTTGAAAAAAAACTTGTTCAAAGGATCAAGACTCATAGTAAAAGTTTCTTATCTTATGTTAGAAAAAAAGAAAAAACGAAAGACAACGTAGGCCCTCTCATAGACAGTACAGGGAAAATATTAAGAGAAAATAGTGAGGCAGCTAATCTACTCAATCAATACCTTGGCACAGTCTTCACAAAAGAAGACTGCTTAACAAATCTATTAGAATTCATGGAGGGGGTGATAATGATAGATAAAGGGACCCAGTGGATGTTATTTATCTAGATTTTGCAAAGGTCTTTGATAGAGTATCTCATAAAAGATTATTTTAAAAGTTAAAATCACATGGAATAGGTGGGGAAGTTGCCAAATGGATTGAAAGTTGGTTAATGGGAAGAAGGCAGAGGGTGGGCATAAATAAGGAGTACTCTGAGTGGTGTGAAGTAAAAATTGGAGTGGCACAGGGCTCGGTTTTGGGACCAATATTGTTCTTGATATATATAAATGATTTGGACATTGATATAGGATCCATGATTAAAAAATTTGAGGATGACACAAAACTATGTAGGAGTTTCTCATCTATAGCAGAAGTGGATATATTGAGGTCAGATTTAAATAATATTCGAGAATGGCCTGTGAGAACACAAATGGAGTTTAATGTAGATAAATGTACAGTCATCCACATGGGCAGATCCAATATGGAACATAATTACAGAATGGGAGAAAACAATATTAGAAAGACAGATAAGAAAAGGGACCTAGGGGTTATAATAGATCATACAGGAAAGGTGAGTGAGCAAGTTAAGGTAGCAGTGAAAAAGGCAAATGCAATGTTAGGTATGATAACAAAAAATATTAAACATAGGAGCAAGGAAGTGATCGTCAAACTGTATAAAGCTTTAGTTAGACCTAGATTGGAGTATTGTGTACAGGTGTGGAGTCCTTATCATAGAGGGGACATAAACATGCTGGAAAGAATACAAAGAAGAGCGACAAAGCTGATAGTGGGATTCCAGAATTACAGTTATGAGGAAAGACTCAAAAAAACCGGCCTACAGTGTCTCGAAGAGAGAAGACTTCAAGGTGACTTAATACAGGTTTATAAGATGATCAGAGAAAACTGTGTAGGAGTTTCTCATCTATAGCAGAAGTGGATATATTGAGGTCAGATTTAGATAATAATAAATTAGACTATAACAAGTTTTTAAAAATACAGCCACCTACAATAACAAGAGGGCATAGCTACAAGCTGACTAAAGAGAGGTCCAGATTAGATATTAGGAAATATTTTTTTAGTCAGAGAGTGGTGAATGCTTGGAATGGATTGCCCCAGGAGGTAGTGAAGGCAGGGACAGTTAATGCATTTAAGAATAGATTGGATACGCATAGCTTTTAGAGCAAGGTAATGTAAATGAAACTGGTTGTATACAGACTCCGCAGGGTCTTCTAAACTATTATAAAGACGTTAAGTTAAGTTAAGTTATATTCATACAGTGTAAAACCCTCTCCCTCATCATTTGAGTATAGTGTAAAACCCTCTCTCCCATCATATCAATACAGTGTAAAACCCTCTCCCTCATCATATCCATACAGTATAAAACCCTCTCCCTCATCATATCCATACAGTGTAAAACCCTCTGGCCCACAATAAATGCTAATCAGTTTTGGAAGCCTGCGGAGTAAGCATGCTACAGCTGAGGACAGCCAGCAAGTGACAGAAGGACAACAGAATTCAAACCCAAACTCAAGTAAAAACCCACTTCTTTCAGTCTTTCAAATGGGATTTTCTGCTTCTTTGTTGTATCTCTATGGTGTTGGCTAGCTATGACCTGTAACAGAAAACTTTGACAGGTGAGTTAGCTATGACCTGAAACAGAAAACTTTGACAGGTGAGGTGGCTATGACCTGTAACAGAAAACTTTGACAGGTGAGTTAGCTATGACCTGAAACAGAAAACTTTGACAGGTGAGGTGGCTATGACCTGAAACAGAAAACTTTGACAAGTGAGTTAGCTATGACCTGGAAAAGAAAACTTTGACAGGTGAGTTAGCTATGACCTGAAACAGAAAACTTTGACAGGTGATTAGCTGTGACCTGTAACAGAAAACTTTGACATGTGATTAGCTGTGACATGTAACAGAAAACTTTGACAGGTGAGTTAGCTATGATCCGTAACAGAAAACTTTGACAGGTGAATTAGCTATGACCTGTAACAGAAAACTTTGACAGGTTTTGTAGCTATGACCTGTAACAGAAAACTTTGACAGGTGAGTTAGCTATGACCTATAACAGAAAACTTTGACAGGTGAGTTAGCTATGACCTGTAACAGAAAACTTTGACAGGTGAGTTAGCTATGACCTGTAACAGAAAACTTTGACAGGTGAGTTAGCTATGACCTATAACAGAAAACTTTGACAGGTGAGTTAGCTATGACCTGTAACAGAAAACTTTGACAGGTGAGTTAGCTATGACCTGTAACAGAAAACTTTGACAGGTGAGTTAGCTATGACCTGTAACAGAAAACTTTGACAGGTTTTGTAGCTATGACCTGGAAGAGAAAACTTTAACAGGTGAGTTAGTTGTCCTGGTACATTCATATTTATGACTGCAGGAAAATGATTCACTGAACGAGCAAAGATAGTTTACTGAGGGTAACAATGTAAGGTCAACATTAGAGGCAAGAATTGTTGGAAGAGAGGGACAGCAAAAGACAGCATCCAATGTTGTATCAGACCAATTGTGACATTTTTTTGGGTATTTAAACTGTACAAACCTGAAAGCTGATATATTCAAACTGTATAAACCTGAAAGCTGATATATTCAAACTGTATAAACCTGAAAGCTGATATATTCAAACTGTATAAACCTGAAAGCTGATATATTCAAACTGTATAAACCTGAAAGCTGATATATTCAAACTGTATAAACATGAAAGCTGATATATTCAAACTGTATAAACCTGAAAGCTGATATATTCAAACTGTATAAACATGAAAGCTGATATATTCAAACTGTATAAACCTGAAAGCTGATATATTCAAACTGTATAAACCTGAAAGCTGATATATTCAAACTGTATAAACCTGAAAGCTGATATATTCAAACTGTATAAACCTGAAAGCTGATATATTCAAACTGTATAAACCTGAAAGCTGATATATTCAAACTGTATAAACATGAAAGCTGATATATTCAAACTGTATAAACATGAAAGCTGATATATTCAAACTGTATAAACCTGAAAGCTGATATATTCAAACTGTATAAACCTGAAAGCTGATATATTCAAACTGTATAAACATGAAAGCTGATATATTCAAACTGTATAAACCTGAAAGCTGATATATTCAAACTGTATAAACATGAAAGCTGATATATTCAAACTGTATAAACCTGAAAGCTGATATATTCAAACTGTATAAACATGAAAGCTGATATATTCAAACTGTATAAACCTGAAAGCTGATATATTCAAACTGTATAAACCTGAAAATCTTTCACAGAAATATGTGATATAATAGAAGTGATCACTAGAGCTAGCTATAGTCAGCTGGGCCCTGGGCAGATCACCGGGCAGTGACGGAATCCCACCTGATTTGATCTAGTGCTGAAAGGGTGCAGTCTTGCAATCACTCTATATGATGTTATGTCAGTGCTGGAAAGAGGCCTTTATACCTCCAGATATGGGAGATGCACAGATTGTAACATTATACCTCCAGATATGAGAGATGCACAGATTGTAACATTATACCTCCAGATATGAGAGATGCACAGATTGTAACATTATACCTCCAGATATGAGAGATGCACAGATTGTAACATTATACCTCCAGATATGAGAGATGCACAGATTGTAACATTATACCTCCAGATATGAGAGATGCACAGATTGTAACATTATACAAAAAACAAAGGTGATAGAAGTGTCTGTAATAATTTGATTTCCTTTGTCTTGTGACTGTTATCCGCAAATACAGACACAACATTACTGTCTACAACAAACAGACCCAACATTCCTGTCTACAACAAACAGACCCAACATTCCAGTCTACAACAAACAGACCCAACATTCCTGTCTACAACAAACAGACCCAACATTCCAGTCTACAACAAACAGACCCAACATTCCAGTCTACAACAAACAGACCCAACATTCCAGTCAACAACAAATAGACCCAACATTCCTGTCTACAACAAACAGACCCAACATTCTTCTCTACAACAAACAGACCCAACATTCCTGTCTACAACAAACAGACCCAACATTCTTCTCTACAACAAACAGACCCAACATTCCTGTCTACAACATACACAGACCCAACATTCCTGTCTACAACAAACAGACCCAACATTCCTGTCTACAACAAACAGACCCAACATTCCTGTCTACAACAAACAGACCCAACATTCCTGTCTACAACAAACAGACCCAACATTCTTCTCTACAACAAACAGACCCAACATTCCTGTCTACAACAAACAGACCCAACACTCTTCTCTACAACAAACAGACCCAACATTCCTGTCTACAACATACAGACCCAACACTCCTCTCTACAACAAATACAGACCCAACATTACTGTCTACAACATACAGACCCAACACTCTTCTCTACAACAAATACAGACCCAACATTACTGTCTACAACAAACACAGACCCAACACTGTTCTCTACAACAAATACAGACCCAACATTACTGTCTACAACATACAGACCCAACACTGTTCTCTACAACAAATACAGACCCAACATTACTGTCTACAACATACAGACCCAACACTGTTCTCTACAACAAATACAGACCCAACATTACTGTCTACAACAAACTCAGACCCAACATTCGTCTCTACAACAAACAGACCCAACATTTCTGTCTACAACAAACAGACCCAACATTCTTCTCTACAACAAACAGACCCAACATTTCTGTCTACAACAAACAGACCCAACATTCTTCTCTACAACAAACAGACCCAACATTTCTGTCTACAACAAACAGACCCAACATTCTTCTCTACAACAAACAGACCCAACATTTCTGTCTACAACAAACAGACCCAACATTCTTCTCTACAACAAACACAGACCCAACACTGTTCTCTACAACATACAGACCCAACATTACTGTCTACAACATACAGACCCAACACTGTTCTCTACAACAAATACAGACCCAACATTACTGTCTACAACAAACACAGACCCAACATTCGTCTCTACAACAAACTCAGACCCAACATTCCTGTCTACAACATACAGACCCAACACTCTTCTCTACAACAAACACAGACCCAACATTTCTCTAAACATTTTCCTGCGTCTCTTCTATCATATTATCAGTTAGTTTTTCGTTCCTTTTTTCTATAATTGTCTGTATTGATTAGTTGTCAAGAAAAGAAAAAAAAATACAACAATCCCGAGACATCCATAATGTCCATGTTGCTGACCCATCTTATCAGACTCCAGAAATCCCAAAAGTTGCACAATCTGTAAACTCGTCTGTAGTTTAAAATGTTATTTTGTATTCATCTATAAACACTGGAATGCCTGAGACAACAGATGGTTGGATAAATTACCTGGTTCAAGATCTGAACTCGAGTCTTCAACCTAGTGCCAGAACTATGAGCAACTGCGGAGACTGCATTCAGAAATGGCTCAAACTGCTGCTGGCATTCGGGTTTTTTAGACCACTCATTACACAGTTGCTGTAGAATGGAAGTCAGCCACGAGAGTGTTACATTTATCAAGTAAGGTCATCAGTTTGTAGCATCATAAAGAAAGCCATCAGTTTGTAGCATTTATTAAGTAAGACCAAGAGTATGTAGCATTTATAAAGTAAGACCAAGAGTATGTAGCATTTATTAAGTCAGCCACATGTGACACATGAACCCAAAACACATGCACCAACACACACGCAACACCCACCAAAACAACCCACCCACACCCACCCACACACCCACCCATACACACCATAGGGCGACCAGATAGTGACAGGATTCCTTTATTCTCCTCATGAATATTTATTTTGACTAACATTTTTTCACTGAGAAATGTCATTGTAATTTTAATGAAATGTAAAAATGTGTCAACAACAAAAGCCAGATAAGATTGGGATGAATCTGAAAGGTTTTCAGATGTTCAGTGCACTGCCAAAATGTACGAGAGCTGATGAGAACGTATTGAACCTTGCGCTGAAACAAGAACTGACCTATCCAGTTCAAAACCTGATCTCCCTTTGAAATAAGCATCTTTTCTGAGGATCTTCATCAGGTGTCTTCTCGTACAGGTCTTGACTTCTTCTATGTCTTAGAATCTCATCCCTTTGTTGAGTGACACTGACTCTTGGATAGAGCTAACTAAAAGTGGCAGGAAGCCACGCCTGGGGAGTATGGAGAGTGCCAAACCTGTCAGTGCCATGTTTCAGCATGTTCCTGGCACAGGTGTCATGCTTAGGCCAGAGTATTGTCATGACAGATCTGCAAGCTGCCACTCTCATAGAGTTGTCTCTTGTGTCTGCACCTTGTAGGTAACACATAACAGTCAGAGAGTTGTCTCTTGTGTCTGCACCTTGTAGGTAACACATAACAGTCAGAGAGTTGTCTCTTGTGTCTGCACCTTGTAGGTAACACATAATAGTCAGAGAGTTGTCTCTTGTGTCTGCACCTTGTAGGTAACACATAACAGTCAGAAAGTTGTCTCTTGTGTCTGCACCTTGTAGGTAACACATAACAGTCAGAGAGTACCCCTTGTATGATGGTCTGCCTCCCTGAGGAGCGTACTCCTGGTGGGCTGCCCCCATCCTCCAGAGGAGCGTACTCCTGGTGGTCTGCCTCCCTCCCGAGGAGCGTACTTCTGGTGGTCTGCCTCCCTCCCGAGGAGCGCACTCCTGGTGGTCTGCCTCCCTCCCGAGGAGCGCACTCCTGGTGGTCTGCCTCCCTCCCGAGGAGCGCACTCCTGGTGGTCTGCCTCCCTCCCGAGGAGCGCACTCCTGGTGGTCTGCCTCCCTCCCGAGGAGCGTAATCCTGGTGGTCTGCCTCCCTCCCGAGGAGCGTACTCCTGGTGGTCTGCCTCCCTCCCGAGGAGCTTACTCCTGGTGGTCTGCCTCCCTCCCGAGGAGTGTACTCCTGGTGGTTGAAAACAAAACTGCCAACATGACCTTCACATTTGTTTGTTCATGACTTCTTTGACTGTGAAGATTCTAGCATTTTCCATTGAGATGACTGTGTTCTTGTCTCATTGAGATGACTGTGTTCTTGTCTCATTGAGATGACTGTGTTCTTGTCTCATTGAGATGACTGTGTTCTTGTCTCATTGAGATGACTGTGTTCTTGTCTCATTGAGATGACTGTGTTCTTGTCTCATTGAGATGACTGTGTTCTTGTCTCATTGAGATGACTGTGTTCTTGTCTCATTGAGATGACTGTGTTCTTGTCTCAGTCTCATTGAGATGACTGTGTTCTTGTCTCATTGAGATGACTGTGTTCTTGTCTCATTGAGATGACTGTGTTCTTGTCTCATTGAGATGACTGTGTTCTTGTCTCAGTCTCATTGAGATGACTGTGTTCTTGTCTCATTGAGATAACTGTGTTCTTGTCTCATTGAGATGACTGTGTTCTTGTCTCATTGAGATGACTGTGTTCTTGTCTCATTGAGATGACCGTGTTCTTGTCTCATTGAGATGACTGTGTTCTTGTCTCATTGAGATGACTGTGTTCTTGTCTCATTAAGATGACCGTGTTCTTGTCTCATTGAGATGACTGTGTTCTTGTCTCATTGATATGACTGTGTTCTTGTCTCATTGAGATGACTGTGTTCTTGTCTCATTGAGATGACTGTGTTCTTGTCTCATTGAGATGACTGTGTTCTTGTCTCATTGAGATGACTGTGTTCTTGTCTCATTGAGATGACTGTGTTCTTGTCTTATTGAGATGACTGTGTTCTTGTCTTATTGAGATGACTGTGTTCTTGTCTTATTGAGATGACTGTGTTCTTGTCTCATTGAGATGACTGTGTTCTTGTCTCATTGAGATGACTGTGTTCTTGTCTCATTGAGATGACTGTGTTGATGTCTCATTGAGATAACTGTGTTCTTGTCTCATTGAGATGACTGTGTTCTTGTCTCATTGAGATGACTGTGTTCTTGTCTCATTGAGATGACTGTGTTCTTGTCTCATTAAGATGACCGTGTTCTTGTCTCATTGAGATGACTGTGTTCTTGTCTCATTGAGATGACTGTGTTCTTGTCTCATTGAGATGACTGTGTTCTTGTCTCATTGAGATGACTGTGTTCTTGTCTCATTGAGATGACTGTGTTCTTGTCTCATTGAGATGACTGTGTTCTTGTCTCATTGAGATGACTGTGTTCTTGTCTCATTGAGATGACTGTGTTCTTGTCTCAGTCTCATTGAGATGACTGTGTTCTTGTCTCATTGAGATGACTGTGCTCTTGTCTCATTGAGATGACTGTGTTCTTGTCTCAGTCTCATTGAGATGACTGTGTTTTTGTCTCATTGAGATGACTGTGTTCTTGTCTCATTGAGATGACTGTGTTCTTGTCTCATTGAGATGACTGTGTTCTTGTCTCAGTCTCATTGAGATGACTGTGTTCTTGTCTCATTGAGATGACTGTGTTCTTGTCTCATTGAGATGACTGTGTTCTTGTCTCATTGAGATGACTGTGTTCTTGTCTCAGTCTCATTGAGATGACTGTGTTCTTGTCTCATTGAGATGACTGTGTTCTTGTCTCATAACCATAGACCTGATTCCCATCTCCTGTTATAATTTTGTTCATGAAATCAGGGTCATCGTTGTCGCACTCTGACGTATCAAATTCAACCTGCGGATAGTTTTCTCTGTTCGTGAGTGAGGAGTCTTGGAACAAATGTGGCCACGACACAGCGCGTTCGAAGATTACCAATCAAACTTGATTGCACTGAACCATACAAGAATGAAATTTCACTATCAATCTCTTGAATTGTTACTTGGTAATCTATGACTAATCTCTGCACTATATACTCTCTTCAGTCATGAACTATACACTCCAGTCATGAACTATACACTCCAGTCATGAACTATACACTCCAGTCATGAACTACACACTCCAGTCATGAACTACACACTCCAGTCATGTACTATACACTCCAGTCATGAACTATACACTCCAGTCATGAACTATACACTCCAGTCATGAACTATACACTCCAGTCATGAACTACACACTCCAGTCATGAACTATACACTACAGTCATGAACTATACACTCCAGTCATGAACTATACACGCCAGTCATGAACTATACACTCCAGTCATGAACTACACACTCCAGTCATGAACTATACCCTTGTAGTCTGTCTGCAGAAACATTGAAACTGTTATTCGACGACGACGACACTGTTCATTTATTTCATCATTTGACCTACTTACCATCATTCTCTGTTCCTTCTGTGCCAGGCGCTCGTACTTGCGCTGCATCAAAACCAGATCAGTTTTTAAATGTGAGCTGTCGGACAGAGGAGCATCGTGTATAAAAACGGACTTCCTGCGTCCTGCCTCAGACACGGATCCCATCTGCTCCATTTGACGCAACTCCTGCAAACATATTTACATTAAATGTTGTCCCTACATAAAGATCCATCATGGTAGCAAGTCCACAGAAATGATTTCTATTGGCTACATTCATAACAGCATAAAATAATGGATCAATCTGACCAGAGGCGGCATAGGCAGTGGTCACTGACAGAGAGGGCTGGCGTGGGGTTGTGGGGGTGTCTTCACGTGTGCCCTAACAATCTCATCGGTTATGTGATGACCTGAGTTAAGTTCTATTTTAACTCTTTCTTATGATCCCATCACACTAAATACAAACAATACATGTAAACATATTACCAGGGAGTGAACATATCACCATGGAGTGAACATATCACCATGGAGTGAACATATCACCATGGAGTGAACATATCACAATGGAGTGAACATATCACCATGGAATGAATATATCACCATGGAGTGAACATATCACCATGGAATGAACATATCACCATAGAGTGAACATATCACCATGGAGTGAATATATCACCATAGAGTGAACATATCACCATGGAGTGAACATATCACCATGGAGTGAACATATCACCATAGAGTGAACATATCACCATGGAGTGAATATATCACCATGGAGTGAACATATCACCATGGAGTGAACATATCACCATGGAGTGAACATATCACCATGGAGTCAACATATCACCATGGAGTCAACATATCACCATGGAGTCAACATATCACCATGGAGTCCACATATCACCATGGAATCAACATATTACCATGGAGTCAACATATCACTATGAAGTCAACATATCACCATGGAGTCAACATATCACCATGGAGTCAACATATTACCATGGAGTCAACATATCACTATGGAGTCAACATATCACCATGGAGTCAACATATCACCATGGAGTCAACATATCACCATGGAGTCAACATATCACCATGGAGTCAACATATTACCATGGAGTCAACATAGCACTATGGAGTCAACATATCACCATGGAGTCAACATATCACCATGGAGTCAACATATCACCATGGAGTCAACATATCACCATGGAGTCAACATATTACCATGGAGTCAACATATCACTATGGAGTCAACATATTACCATGGAGTCAACATATCACTATGGAGTCAACATATCACCATGGAGTCAACATATCACCATGGAGTCAACATATCACCATGGAGTCAACATATCACCATGGAGTCAACATATCACCATGGAGTCAACATATTACCATGGAGTCAACATATCACTATGGAGTCAACATATTACCATGGAGTCAACATATCACTATGGAGTCAACATATCACCATGGATTGAAACAATTAATATCATCTAGTTCCTGCCTTTCATATCAGACTTTCATGTTATTTAATATTATTTATATATTATTTCTCTTTTTTTTTTAAACATTTTGTGAAAGCAGCAAACCTGATTATCTTCGCTGGGTGACAATTGCCTTGAACTAACGGTAGATCTTCCATTACATGCACAAGTTGCAGACAAGACTTCTAAGGACTTCAGTTTTTTTGGCTTCAAAGCCTTTTTACCTTAACTTAACGCCTTTATACTGGTTTAGAAGACCCTGCGGAGTCTGTATACAACCAGTTTCATTTACATTTCCTTGCTCTAAAAGCTATGCGCATCCAATTTATTCTTAAATGCATTAACTGTCCCTGCCTCCACTACCTCCCCTGACAATGCATTCCAAGCAGACACCACTCTCTGACTAAAAAAATATTTCCTAATATCTAATCTTGACCTCTCTTTAGTTAATTTGTAGCTTTGCCCTCTTGTTCTTGTGGGTGGCTGTATTTAAAAAAACTTGTTATAGTCTAATTTATCCATTCCTCTGATCATCTTATAAACCTGTATTAAGTAACATTGAATTCTTCTCTCTTCTAGACACTGAAGGCTGGTTTTTCTGGGTCTTTCCTCATAACTGTAATTCTGGAATCCCACTATCAGCTTTGTCGCTTTTTTTTTTGTATTGTTTCCAGCATATTTATATCCCCTCTATGATAAGGACACCACACCTGTACACAGAACTCCAATCTAGGTCTAACTAATGCTTTATACAATTTGACTATCACTTCCTTGCTCCTATGTTTAATATTTCTTTCTATCATACCTAACATTGCATTTACCTTTTTCACTGATACCTGAACTTGCATACTCACCTTACCTGTATGATCTATTATAACCCCTAGGTCCCTTTCCTTATCTATCATTCTAATATTGTTCTCTCCCATTCTCGAATTATGTTCCATATTGGATCTACCCATGTGGATGACTGTACATTTATCTACATTAAACTCCATTTGCCAGCTTACAGACCATTCTCGAATTTCCGACCTCAATATATCCACTTCTGCTTTAGATGAGACACTACTGCATAGTTTTGTGTCATCAGCAAATTTTGCAATCATGGATCTCATTTCAATGTCCAAATCATTTATATATATCAAGAACAAAATTGGTCCCAAAACCGAGCCCTGTGGCCCTCCAGTTTTCACTTCACACCACTCCGAGTACTCATTATTTATGCCCACCCTCTGCCTTCTTCCTGTTAACCAATTTTCAATCCATTTGGAAACTTCTCCACCTATTCCATGTGATTATCACTTTCGAAATAATCTTTTATGAGGTACTCTATCAAAGGCCTTTGCAAAGTCTAGATAAATAACGTCCACTGGCTCCCCTTTATCTATCATTTTGGTAACCTCCTCCATGAATTCTAATAGATTTGTTAAGCTATTCCTCCATGAATTCTAATAGATTTGTTAAGCATGATCTCCCTCTGGTAAACCCATGCTGACTATTTCTAATTAGATTAAATTTGTCTAAATGCATTTTTTTTTTATTATTGACTCTAACAATTCACAGACTATGCTCGTTAAACTCACCAGTCTATAATTCGCTGGATCTGATTTTTTGCCTTATTTGAATAAGGGGATCACTCCTGCATCTTTCCAATCCTGTGGAACAATCCCTTTTGTAAGTGATTGAGAACATAATATAGCCAATGGTTTTGCTAGTTGGTCTCTAATTTCAAATATAAATTTTGGATGAATACCATCTTGACCTGGACATTTATCCACTTTCAACCTCTCCAATTTTTTAAAAACCATTTCCTCTGTAATACAGATTGATCCTAATCCTGCTGTATCCATGTCTCTTTGAACGATATCTATAGGCTCTGGCATCTTGGAGCAGACCTATTTTGTGTAGACTGTGCCAAAGTACCGATTGAGTAGATTAGCTGCCTCCCTATTCTCACTTATTATTTTCCCTGTACTGTCTATGAGAGGACTTCTTTGTCTTTCGTTCTTTGTTTATTTCTAACATAAGAAAAGAAACTTTTACTGTCAGTCTTGATCCTCTGAGCAAGTTTTGTTTGGAATATTTTTGCTGTTTTATTCACTTTCTGGCCTATGTTCTGCTTGTCCAAATATTTTAAATAAGTTTCTTTTGATTTACCTGCCTCTATAAATTTTTTCTATGCTTTATTTTTCGCTCTTCTACATTTAACTATAAATCTAGTTATCCACTTTTTACGCTTGGGGTTTACCTCCTTACATGGAATATATTCCTCTTTTAGCTTTTCTAAAACTGTTTTAAAACTCTCCCACTCTTGTTCAACATCTGTTCCTCGGACAATATCTTTCCAGATTATGTGGCTCACTTGTTTTTGTTGTTGCTTAGATGATTGCCTCACTAGTTTCTACTGGCGGAGGCGCGCCATTTTCCACCCCAGACCGTAGTCAATTGGGCGATATCAGGACGCATAAACCAGTGCTTGGATGCATGTGTGCATCTGTATGTACCTATGCTAGGTTTGTGCGCCCTCAGAAGCTAGCCCAACCAAAGTGCAATGGAAGGGCTTTACCATGAGGGCGCGTGTGAAAGTTGTGCAAGAGTGTGACTGTAGGACAGAGTCAAATGAAACAGAGTGAGGTAAGAGAAGAGAAAAGGGGAAGAGTGGCCCCCAGGGTGAGATGGGTTATATGTGGCCCGCTGCCTCTTTCATCTTCTTAACATCTACCTTAGAGTAGTCGTATGTTTACGTGCTTATGTTTACTTCTTTCCCTTCAATAAGATTACCTATTATCTGCCTAATATTACCCAATATTACCTGCAACTTATGGATGTTATTTTTTTTTTAAATTTTCAGCATTTATTTGGAAATCATGTTAAAATGTCATTTTTTAAAACATCATTGCAAAACGCATTGTAAACAACCAGTGTTTGAGGAGAATGATATTATCTCCCTTAACATAGGAATCTATTTTTGATATCCCAAACTGAACTATCAAAGGGATTATCCCATGATCATATCCAAAACAGAGCTATCAAAGGGATTATTATCATGATTGTATCACAAACTGAGTTATCAAGTGGATTATTCCCATGAGACATTTGTTACTAAAGCAACTGAAAGGAATGGAGAAATGTTCAGACCTTGGTTGTTAGTTTAGATAACTTGTTATCTCCAGCTGAATCCTCTTGCTTGCCATACACAAGAAATGTTATATTGTTGCTCTCAAAGAATTCTAGGTGTTCTAGTTTCAGCTTTGGGATAGACACAACTCTGAACATTCAAATAGAGAAACAGAACAAAAAAATGTCATTAACTTGCATGTCACATCCTGCTTTTCTAATAAATGACAGCTGCCACTACTCGAACAATGACACTACACCAAGACAGTATAAATGACAGCTGCCACTACTTGGACAATGACACTACACCAAGACAGTATAAATGACAGCTGCCACTACTCGGACAATGACACTACACCAAGACAGTATAAATGACAGCTGCCACTACTCGGACAATGACACTACACCAAGACAGTATAAATGACAGCTGTCACTACTCGAACAATGACACTACACCAAGACAGTATAAATGACAGATATCAATACTCGGACAATGACACTACACTAAAACAATTTTTATTTCTGTGTTCGTTCTCAATCTCCCGCTACCAATCCTTGAACAAGGCTTTGCAAGTAGCAAGATGTAGTCCGGAGAATGGAATGCATTGTGTCGCTAGTTTACAGCTTGACTGCGATATTTGCACCTTTCGGTACGACTAAAACAAGAAAAGAACAGCTACCCAAGTTCTCAGTGCAAAGAAAGACAATTCAGAACGGCTGATACATTTGTAGACGTTTCTCGTCTGAACAATTAAAATCTTCTTTGCTCTATAACATGAAGCAAAAATAAAGATTCAATTATAAGTAATTCAAGATAATTTTTACAGGTCTGTACTTTACAATTTAAATTCTTTTCTCTTCTTGTTTGTCTGTAATTATATTTTCTTGCATGTTAATTTCTCTCACTTTTCTGTTCTGATCAAACTCTGGTAGCGTTAGTTTCTCTCACTTTTCTGTTCTGATCAAACTCTGGTAGCATTAGTTTCTCTCATTTTTCTGTTCTGATCGAACTCTGGTAGCATTAGTTTCTCTCACTTTTCTGTTCTGATCGAACTCTGGTAGCATTAGTTTCTCTCACTTTTCTGTTCTGATCAAACTCTGGTAGCATTAGTTTCTCTCACTTTTCTGTTCTGATCGAACTCTGGTAGCATTAGTTTCTCTCACTTTTCTGTTCTGATCAAACTCTGGTAGCATTAGTTTCTCTCACTTTTCTGGTCTGATCAAACTCTGGTAGCATTAGTTTCTCTCACTTTTCTGTTCTGATCAAACTCTGGTAGCATTAGTTTCTCTCACTTTTCTGTTCTGATCAAACTCTGGTAGCATTAGTTTCTCTCACTTTTCTGTTCTGATCAAACTCTGGTAGCATTAGTTTCTCTCACTTTTCTGTTCTGATCAAACTCTGGTAGCGTTAGTTTCTCTCACTTTTCTGTTCTGATCGAACTCTGGTAGCATTAGTTTCTCTCACTTTTCTGTTTTGATCAAACTCTGGTAGCATTAGTTTCTCTCACTTTTCTGTTCTGATCAAACTCTGGTAGCATTAGTTTCTCTCACTTTTCTGTTCTGATCAAACTCTGGTAGCATTAGTTTCTTTCTATTTTCTGTTCTGATCAAACTCTGGTAGCATTAGTTTCTCTCACTTTTCTGTTCTGAACAAACTCTGATAGCATTAGTTTCTCTCACTTTTTTGTTCTGATCAAACTCTGGTAGCGTTAATTTCTTTCACTTTTCTGTTCTGATCAAACTCTGGTAGCATTAGTTTCTCTCACTTTTCTGTTCTGATCGAACTCTGGTAGCATTAGTTTCTCTCACTTTTCTGTTCTGATCAAACTCTGGTAGCATTAGTTTCTCTCACTTTTCTGTTCTGATCAAACTCTGGTAGCATTAGTTTCTCTCACTTTTCTGTTCTGAAAAAACTCTGGTAGCATTAGTTTCTCTCACTTTTCTGTTCTGATCAAACTCTGGTAGCATTAGTTTCTCTCACTTTTCTGGTCTGATCAAACTCTGGTAGCATTAGTTTCTCTCACTTTTCTGTTCTGATCAAACTCTGGTAGCATTAGTTTCTTTCTATTTTCTGTTCTGATCAAACTCTGGTAGCATTAGTTTCTCTCACTTTTCTGTTCTGATCAAACTCTGGTAGCGTTAGTTTCTCTCACTTTTCTGTTCTGATCGAACTCTGGTAGCATTAGTTTCTCTCACTTTTCTGTTCTGATCAAACTCTGGTAGCATTAGTTTCTCTCACTTTTCTGTTCTGATCAAACTCTGGTAGCATTAGTTTCTTTCTATTTTCTGTTCTGATCAAACTCTGGTAGCATTAGTTTCTCTCTATTTTCTGTTCTGATCAAACTCTGGTAGCATTAGTTTCTCTCACTTTTCTGTTCTGAACAAACTCTGATAGCATTAGTTTCTCTCACTTTTTTGTTCTGATCAAACTCTGGTAGCGTTAATTTCTTTCACTTTTCTGTTCTGATCAAACTCTGGTAGCATTAGTTTCTCTCACTTTTCTGTTCTGATCAAACTCTGGTAGCATTAGTTTCTCTCACTTTTCTGTTCTGATCAAACTCTGGTAGCATTAGTTTCTCTCACTTTTCTGTTCTGATCAAACTCTGGTAGCATTAGTTTCTCTCTATTTTCTGTTCTGATCAAACTCTGGTAGCATTAGTTTCTCTCACTTTTCTGTTCTGAACAAACTCTGATAGCATTATTTTCTCTCACTTTTTTGTTCTGATCAAACTCTGGTAGCGTTAATTTCTCTCACTTTTCTGTTCTGATCAAACTCTGGTAGCATTAGTTTCTCTCACTTTTCTGTTCTGAACAAACTCTGGTAGCATTAGTTTCTCTCACTTTTCTGTTCTGATCAAACTCTGGTAGCATTAGTTTCTCTCACTTTTCTGTTCTGAACAAACTCTGGTAGCATTAGTTTCTCTCACTTTTCTGTTCTGATCAAACTCTGGTAGCATTAGTTTCTCTCACATTTCTGTTCTGACCAAACTCTGGTAGCATTAGTTTCTCTCACTTTTCTGTTCTGATCAAACTCTGGTAGCATTAGTTTCTCTCACTTTTCTGTTCTGATCAAACTCTGGTAGCATTAGTTTCTCTCACTTTTCTGTTCTGATCAAACTCTGGTAGCATTAGTTTCTCTCACTTTTCTGTTCTGATCAAACTGGTAGCATTAGTTTCTCTCACTTTTCTGTTCTGATCGAACTCTGGTAGCATTAGTTTCTCTCACTTTTCTGTTCTGATCAAACTTTGGTAGCATTAGTTTCTCTCACTTTTCTGTTCTGATCAAACTGGTAGCATTAGTTTCTCTCACTTTTCTGTTCTGATCAAACTCTGGTAGCATTAGTTTCTCTCCCTCTTCAGTAGCCACCTTTAAATTCAAATCTTTAAATGATAACACAACTTTCATACCTGTTATGACCAAGCTCTGGAGTTAGATATGACCAAGCTCTGGAGTTAGAGTGCCTGTCATCACAACTTACATACCTGTTATGATCAAACTCTGGAGATAGAGTGCCTGTCATCACAACTTACATACCTGTTATGATCAAACTCTGGAGTTAGAGTGCCTGTCATCAGCTTTGTTTCTGTGAAATCTTTGTCATTAAAAAGTCGATATTTTACTTTTATGCCTTTGGTGTAGCGAATCTTGTAAATTTCTGCTGCCTGAATTCCAATCTGGCAAAAACACGACTCAAATAATCAGTTCTGGACTTGTAATTTATGAACGTTATTGTTGTCCCAGAATGAAGTTACCAGCTTAAAAAATTAAAAAAATTAAAACTTGACTGCATTTAAAATGAAGTTTAACTAGCAAATTTTTTAAAAGTCACATCTATCAATGATACATCTTAACTGCTTGATTATATATCAAAGTCACATCTATCAATGGTACATCTTAACTGCTTGATTATATATCAAAGTCACATCTATCAATGGTACATTATAACTGCTTGATTATATATCAAAGTCACATCTATCAATGGTACATCTTAACTGCTTGATTATATATCAGTCACATCTATCAATGGTACATTATAACTGCTTGATTATATATCAAAGTCACATCTGTCAATTATACATCTTAACTACTTGATTATATATCTTTAAAAATGCAAATTAATTCAACTATACTGCTGTGGATTCAAACTTTGTCCATCCATAATTCTCTGGTTGGTGTCTTTTGCCTACAATGGATTGGTAACGCTTTTGTGCACCCTGAGAAGAACGGAACTTGTGGCAGGATGTAGTAACTTTCCTGACATCCCGAGCGTGCTGATGAAATGGACTGGGGTCCTCCTGGCAGTTGTGCAATGTTTGGCTTCATCTGCTTGGTGAAAAGGGAGCCTCACAAAAAATATAGTCTCACAAAAAGATAGTCTCACAGAGAAGGGAGTCTCACATAGAAGGGAGTCTCACAGAGAAGGGAGCCTCACAAAAAAGGCAGTATCACAAAAAGATGTCCCTTTGTTAATTGTTTATATACATTTATAGTTGCAGGGGTGACCTCGTGAAAATGATGAAAGTTGTTCATTTTAAAACCTTTTTTATTTTTTTTTAATTTTACGTGTTTGCCTCACTAGTTTCTACTGGCGGAGGCGCGCCTATTCCACCCCAGACCGTAGTCAATTGGGCGATATTAAGACGTATAAACCGGTGCTTGGATGTATGTCTGGTCTGTATGTACCTATGCTAGGTTTGTGCGCTCTCAGAAGCTAGCCCAACCAAAGTGCAATGGAAGGGTCTCGCCCTGAGGGCGCGTGTGAAAGTTGTGCAAGAGTGTGACTGTAGGACCGAATCAAATGAAACAGAGTGAGGTAAGAAGAGGGAGGTGTATCCCCATTCAATTCTTGCTGCATTCCTCATATTATGAGGGGGTTTAACATAGTTTCATATAATGAGGAGGTTAAACATAGTTTCATATTATAAGGAGGTTAAACATAGTTTCATATTATAAGGAGGTTTAACATAGTTTCATATTATAAGGAGGTTAAACATAGTTTCCAGAATTAAATAAATGTCCTATAGAACATTCTTTCTCCTAGCTTCTGGTGAAACATAAACTCATTTATTCCATTTAACAAACTAGCTCATCTCCTTCCTTCTAGAATCAAACATTTTCCTTGTAAGATTAACTTCCTTCCTTCTAGAATCAAACATTTTGCTTGTGGGATTAACTTCCTTCCTTCTAGAATCAAACATGTTGCTTGTGGGATTAACTCCCTTTCTTCTAGAATCAAACATTTTGCTTGTAGGATTAACTCCCTTTCTTCTAGAATCAAACATTTTGCTTTTAGGATTAACTCCCTTTCTTCTAGAATCAAACATTTTGCTTGTAGGATTAACTCCCTTTCTTCTAGAATCAAACATTTTGCTTTTAGGATTAACTTCCTTCCTTCTAGAATCAAACATTTTGCTTGTAGGATTAGACTTTGGTACCTAAGTTTTATATAGTTTTGTATGAATTGTTATTGTATGTTTTACATTGACCCCGGCCTGTCTATTATTTCATCAAGGACACTATTATTGTCCAGGTGTTCATGATTTCTACATACAAATGTGTTTTATAGAGAACTGTAATCAATTACCTTGAAATGAAATGGTTTGCCAAGAAGGTCTTTAGAATCTTCAACAAAATTATCGTCATGCAACATCAGGCCAGACTGATCACAAGGAGTGATGCTGACTGTCAGCTTTCCTTCCTCCAGGCCTTTGTAGTCAGTGATTGACAGCTCATCAGCAAAGTCAAGGGCATAGGACAAGGACTGGTGAAAAGATGTCAAGATGATACATTTTGTTGGCACTTTACAGTCCACCATTTTGTGGCACTTTGCACAGTCCATACTTTTGTGGCACTTTACAGTCCACCATTTTGTGGCACTTTACACAGTTCACTATTTTGTGGCACTTTACAGTCCACCATTTTGTGGCACTTTACACAGTTCACTATTTTGTGACACTTTACACATTCCACCATTTTGTGGCACTTTATACAGTCCACCGTTTTGTGACACTTTACACATTCCACCATTTTGTGGCACTTTACACATTCCACCATTTTGAAATTTGTTTCAACTAAAAAAACTACAATTACTAAACATTAACTATAATAGATGGCGCAGTGGTACTGTTGACAAACCAAACTTGCACATGTTCAGATTCCTGAACCGTCATTGTCTTATGGCAGTTCCAGCTGGAGCATGGGCGTTTATGGCAGGGGAGATTGGGCTGGCGACTCTAAGAAACAAAAGATTGCCTGAATGCGTTGAACGAACGTAGGTCACGCCAAGGTCAATCACCATTTGGACACTAGGTCGACAAGGAAACGAGGGGTCTAGATGGAAGACTTTGTCTAGTACATTGGTGGGTGTTCGGAGCTGACCACTCTCCCATTCAGATTTGAGGGAGATGGGGGTTGATAGCAGTCTGATACTTCCATGACAGGCTACTACAGTGAGAATGACAGTGACTCATGGATAGACAATCAATAACATTTAGTTGGGAGTAGTTCCAAACTGGAGTGATGGCTAAATGCGACAACCCACAGAAGACCATTGTTGTTGTTGAGACTATAAAATACTCTGCAAGAAAAACTCAACAGACTGGCTGAGAGACTGGATGAGATAGTTTGCAGGGTGGTTGAACCATCATACACCTTGAGTTTGGCCAGTCGCGTTCAGTATGTGCTTATGATGGACACCCTGTTAATAGTAAGAGATCTGAATGTATGTTGTATGTGCAGGACACCTTGTGAATGGTGTGTGTTCTGATTATGGGTGATTATGAGGAAGTGGACAGACATGAGGGAAATGTCAGACGTGAACTTGATAGAGGGATGGAAGTCATTGAAAACGTCGATAAAGTTTTTTAGGAGATCCTTCTCAGTAATTTAAATCCCATTGATGACATGTCGATAATACATCAAAGGAAAAGGGCCCTGGAATTTAAGCCAGATCAAGTGTTCCAGGTGACCCATGAACAGACAAGCGAAGCTGGGGCCCATTCTGGTGCCCATATCTATGCCGCTGATCTGGTCAAAGAACTGGCCATTGAACTCAAAGGTATTGAGGGTAAGGACGAGTTTGGCCAGACGGACGATGGTAGACGTAGAGATGGATGGGTTAACTCTTTGGTCAAGGAAGAAATGGAGGGCCAATAAGCCATTGGAATGAGGAATAGAGATGTAAAGCGAACAGACATCAAGTAGGAAGAGACGATACGTGCGGTGGATGGTGCTGAAGTTGTGCCGTGGTGTAGATATACGTTGTAACTCTTAAGATCAGTAAACTTCTCAACCTAAAAGCCTTACGCTTCCACAGTCTCACCCCCGTGCAATGTCAAGTCTATGCATGCTGAAGTCACATACACTAAGCTGTAAGGTACAAAACACTGTAGAATGTGCTCCAACTTAGGAAACAAGGCAAACTTGTTCAATGTTTGATACATCTTCCTTTGTAAATGTCTGATTATGATGTGTTTCTCCGGTGCCGTGGAAAATATGTCTCAAGTGACATCTAATAATTGAATGTCTATTTTCATACTTTGAAATTCTTTCTTTAATTACAAGATGATTGTTAGAAGAAAACTAAAATGTTAAACTTGCTTGTAAGGTTCTGTTAGTCAACAAATCAAATCTAAACAAAATATGTCCGTACAAGTTTGACATAATTTGTTTGTTTCTTCTAACATAAACACGAGATATACCTGCAGAAACACGTTGGCTGTTCCAATTAGGACATCTTCTACGGGCTCCCAGAACGGATCTTCCTCTTTAGGTATAGATGACACATTTTCTCCATCAAGATACTTCTGGTACATTTCCTGTTTGAGAAAGCAAAAAGCGTTTTTCACAATCAGTAAACATGTTTTCTATACAACACACAGGGCATGCTATCCCACTACCCTTACTGACACACATGACATGCCATCCCACTACCCTTACTGACACACATGACATGCTATCCCACTACCCTTACTGACACACATGACATGCCATCCCACTGCCCTTAATGACACACATGACATGCCATCCCACTGCCCTTAATGACATTTGATATATAATTACATATTGTTACCTGTCATTTTGCAAATAATTAAGGTAACTCATAATAGTAAATATTCGACATTAAGGTAACTCATAATAATGAATGTTCTACATTAAGGTAACTCATAATAATGAATATTCGACATTAAGGTAACTCATAATAATGAATGTTCTACATTAAGGTAACTCATAATAATGAATGTTCTACATTAAGGTAACTCATAATAATGAATGTTCTACATTAAGGTAACTCATAATAATGAATGTTCTACATTAAGGTAACTCATAATAATGAATGTTCTACATTAAGGTAACTCATAATAATGAATGTTCTACATTAAGGTAACTCATAATAATGAATATTCGACATTAAGGTAACTCATAATAATGAATGTTCTACATTAAGGTAACTCATAATAATGAATGTTCTACATTAAGGTAACTCATAATAATGAATGTTCTACATTAAGGTAACTCATAATAATGAATGTTCTAGGTGATTCAATCTTGTAACAACTAATGCAATAATGCACAGCAGACCAAATATAAAATTACTTGCATTTCAATATGTATTTTTTAACAATGTTATAATAAAGTTATCCTTCAGACATGACCATACAACCAACAATATACAACATTAACATCAAGAAAAATAACACATCAAGTATTTGTAACAAAACTTGTAACAATTTGCTGTTGGGGGAACACACAATGTGTTCTCATATTTGAAGATGTTAGTTGTTAATGTAGACCTTATAGTTGAAGATGTTAGTAATGACACTCATGTTAATGTAGACATTATTACTGTAAATAATTAGACTGTAGACATAAAACAGACTCAGGTGAGAACTAGATGGATAGCAGCTGAAGCACCAAAGGTGTACAATCTGTCAATTACATTTACCTGGATTAGATATCTCCGGTTCATAAACCTGCCATGTTCCCACAGCCAAATGTTTACATTCAGGAGATCTTTCATCTTGACCATCACTCTGTCAACGGAGGAGTTATTGGTTCACACATTCTAGTAATCGTTTACTGGGAGCAGCTGACCATACAACAGTTAATGTCCTTATACTGGTTTAGAAGTCTCTACAGAGTCTGTATACTTAACTTAACTTAACGTCCTTATACTGGTTTAGAAGTCTCTTACAGAGTCTGTATACTTAACTTAACTTAATGTCCTTATACTGGTTTAGAAGTCTCTACAGAGTCTGTATACTTAACTTAACTTAACGTCCTTATACTGGTTTAGAAGTCTCTTACAGAGTCTGTATACTTAACTTAACTTAACGTCCTTATACTGGTTTAGAAGTCTCTACAGAGTCTGTATATAACCAGTTTCTTGGAGGGTGGTTTAATAGAGCTAAGTAGATCCGCAGCCAGTTAGGCACCATCTATAGCTGCTCTTAACAAACCACTTGGGGGAAGCTATAAATAACTTTTGGGTAGATTTTTAACTTGAATTTTGTCCGGGCAGCGGCCTCTAAGCCTACTCTTTTCGATTTCCAACTGCCAATGGATTTTTAACGTGCTAGACACTGACCACGGGAGTTCCAGAGATCAGAGCAATTTTTACCAGAAGATTCACCTGAAAAATCGGTCTACGCCAAGGTTCAAACCCGCGACTTCCAGCACCCGAGGCGGACACCCTACCTTGAGACCACTAGGTCAACCCTCGACCTTCTGGCACCCAAAGCAGACACCCTACCTTGAGACCTCTAGGTCAACCCTCGACCTTCTGGCACCCAAAGCAGACACCCTACCTTGAGACCACTAGGTCAACCCACAACCTCCAGTCTTGCCTTAGTCACCTCCCATTAGCTCCATGCCTTAGTCACCTCTCATTAGCTCCATGCCTTAGTCACCTCCCATTAGCTCCATGCCTTAGTCACCTCTCATTAGCCCCATGCCTTAGTCACCTCCCATCAGCCCCATGCCTTAGTCACCTCTTGACATGCCTGGCATGTTACAGTTTTGCTGTTCTTGGATTCTCTTTTGGACCCTGACAATACACAGTAATTGAATTTTTTTTATGGACTTAACTGTGCTCCATTGTCAACTTTCTCGCTGTGGTTCGCTTGTACGGCTCCAGACACCAGAACCACTTCAAAAGACTTGTGTTTGTTCAGCTCCTCAGAAACTGCATTAACCTCAGACACCATGGGAAGTATCTCCAGAATCCGCTCCTGGACTATTTGTTGCTCTAGGATAAATATTGGCAGTTCAAATGTTTGGTAGAGTATAATGAAAATAATGAAAATAATTCTACATTTAACAACAATATGTGGCTGCTATACCAGATCATACGAATGTTTGGGCAAATTTCTTCATATTTTGTAACTACCATTAAAGCAAAGTAAGACACAAAACACGTATCTATCCCAACATGTCTGTTAACTGGAAACCCAGGGCATGAACATGGAAACCAAACATCACCTGGAGAAAATTGACACTAGAAAAACACCAAAGCAACAACTTCATGAACAGAGCTGAAGGAAAATGGAAACCAGAACAAAATTGTGACTAGTATAAGTTGTGGACCTAAGTTGTGGACCTGAGCTGTGGACCTAAGTTGTGGACCTGAGCTGTGGACCTAAGTTGTGGACCTGAGCTGTGGACCTGAGTTGTGGACCTGAGCTGTCGACCTGAGTTGTAGACCTGAGCTGTGGACCGATATTACAAGACTATTGTGACAACCATGAGTTGTGGACCGATGTTATGAAGAAAATTAGAATAAAAAATTACATCAAACACAAGCATTATTTACTGCGGGAACTATTTCTATTGTCTCAAATTGTATTGTTTACTAAGAAGAGCAGTAATTTGGTCAAGTCTCCTTTTTAACACATACAAATTATGAACCTATAATTGCTCTATAAGAGCAGCAAAGATGGCGCATAACTGGCTGTGGGTCTACATTGCTCTTCTGTTTTAGCTCATTATAGATGGCGCGACCATGGATTTGCCGGGAGTTCACACTAGTCGACGACTTACACTTGTGTTCACGGAAACGTGTTGTTGCTTTTCCTTTGGACTGGTTCATTCGTTCGTTTTGTGTGTTTTCTTCCGTCCGATTTGTGTGTTTTCTTCCGTCCGATTATCCTGAAATGGACATCGGCTATATGAATAGCACTACGCTTAAACCTGTGTCGCAGTCTAGTTCACCCGGCTGAACTTCACGAGATTAGCGCCCTTCGCACTAGCTGAAGACAGTGTCAGCTTTGTTGTATGAAATTTAGACACAACTATAATGAACTGCCACCAGGAGAGAGATGGGCTCCGTCAGGTGTGTAGCGGCCCAAGACACACCGTTGTTGTATGGTAGGAGCTGGTACTACAAACTGCAATAATGGTGCCTCAATGACCTTCTAGGTTATGGGACTGATGATGATTGAGTAGAATACAAGCACGTTTTGAATGTTACCTTTAGTGAGTCCTTCTAGCCCCGTGGCAAATCCTTTGGCTTCTGCCACCTCCTTCTGAGCATATTCCCACGTCATTTCTTTGGGAGTCCCCTCGGGTTCCGTGGGTTTTACGGGGTTGACAAAATAGTAGACATGGTTCGAACCTGTAAGCAAAATAATGATATGAACATAAGGGATAATAAATTAGCAAAACAATTCACATCATGAGGCCGTATCATCGCGGAATGTTGAAAACAATATGATCTTTACAAAATTCACAACACCAATGGGATTAAATGAAAGAGCAATAATTTTCTAGACATTTCTCTCGAGGTTTTCCAATCTATTCATTAGTTAATGAGCTTCAATGTTTCAAAGATAATCACAATTTTTTCATTCCCACAAAAGTGAATTTACCTACACATAGGACCCATCTTTTTAGCTAAATTTACCTATACATATATCTTTTTAGCTAAATTTACCTATACACATATCTTTTTAGCTAAGTTTACCTTATAGCCTATACACATATCTTTTTAGCTAAAGTTACCTATACACATATCTTTTTAGCTAAATTTATCTATACAGTGACTATTATACACATTTCTTTTTAGTTAAATTTACCTATACACATCTTTTTAGCTAAATGTATCTATACTATACATATCTTTTTTCAGCTACACTTAATGGCTTGCTAGTTTCCTCTTAATGAATGCTCACTAAACCAGATGTAAATGACTGCCTCCGTGGAAAATATATTGTAATCAGATTGTGACAAGTTTGTTTGATCACTGAAATTCTCAATAATGTCAAGTCTTACAAAATGGTGTAACCCACCTGTGAAGTGCAAGATTTATGGGAATAGATCTACGAGTAAAGAAAGGAGAGACTAGATCTAGATGGGAATATATCTATGAGTAAAGAAAGGAGAGACTAGATCTAGATGGGAATAGATCTACGAGTAAAGAAAGGAGAGACTAGATCTAGATGGGAATAGATCTACGAGTAAAGAGACTAGATCTAGATGGGAATAGATCTATGAGTAAAGAAAGGAGAGATGACAGGATTAGATCTACATGGAAATAGATCTATGAGTAAAGAAAGGAGAGACTAGATCTAGATGGGAATAGATCTACGAGTAAAGAAAGGAGAGATTAGATCTAGATGGGAATAGATCTACGAGTAAAGAAAGGAGAGACGACTGAGGATTAGATCTAGATGGGAATAGATCTACGAGTAAAGAAAGGAGAGATTAGATCTAGATGGGAATAGATCTACGAGTAAAGAAAGGAGAGACGACTGAGGATTAGATCTAGATGGGAATAGATCTACGAGTAAAGAAAGGAGAGATTAGATCTAGATGGGAATAGATCTACGAGTAAAGAAAGGAGAGACGACTGAGGATTAGATCTAGATGGGAATAGATCTACGAGTAAAGAAAGGAGAGATTAGATCTAGATGAAACTAAATGCAATGAGCATGTAGATTACTTTTCTACAAACACAACTAAGTCTTGCCAGAACATAAAGTTGATTAATCAATTGCCACACCCCTTCATAATCAGTCGAAGAGGAAAATCAAAGATATGTATGACATTACAACAGATAATGATGAAGGTGACAGATTTGGGAGAATCAGCAGGCAATGGTGACCACACTGAGGATAATGATGAAGGTGACAGATTTGGGAGAATCAGCAGGCAATGGTGACCACACTGAGGATAATGATGAAGGTGACAGATTTGGGAGAATCAGCAGGCAATGTTGACCACACTGAGGATAATGATGAAGGTGACAGATTTGGGAGAATCAGCAGGCAATTGTGACCACACTGAGGATAATGATGAAGGTGACAGATTTGGGAGAATCAGCAGGCAATGGTGACCACACTGAGGATAATGATGAAGGTGACATATTTGGGAGAATCAGCAGGCAATGTTGACCACACTGAGGATAATGATGAAGGTGACAGATTTGGGAGAATCAGCAGGCAATTGTGACCACACTGAGGATAATGATGAAGGTGACAGATTTGGGAGAATCAGCAGGCAATTGTGACCACACTGAGGATAATGATGAAGGTGACAGATTTGGGAGAATCAGCAGGCAATGGTGACCACACTGAGGATAATGATGAAGGTGACAGATTTGGGAGAATCAGCAGGCAATTGTGACCACACTGAGGATAATGATGAAGGTGACAGATTTGGGAGAATCAGCAGGCAATGGTGACCACACTGAGGATAATGATGAAGGTGACAGATTTGGGAGAATCAGCAGGCAATGGTGACCACACTGAGGATAATGATGAAGGTGACAGATTTGGGAGAATAAGCAGGCAATTGTGACCACACTGAGGATAATGATGAAGGTGACAGATTTCGGAGAATCAGCAGGCAATGGTGACCACACTGAGGATAATGATGAAGGTGACAGATTTGGGAGAATCAGCAGGCAATGGTGACCACACTGAGGATAATGATGAAGGTGACAGATTTGGGAGAATCAGCAGGCAATGGTGACCACACTGAGGATAATGATGAAGGTGACAGATTTGGGAGAATCAGCAGGCAATGTTGACCACACTGAGGATAATGATGAAGGTGACAGATTTGGGAGAATCAGCAGGCAATTGTGACCACACTGAGGATAATGATGAAGGTGACAGATTTGGGAGAATCAGCAGGCAATTGTGACCACACTGAGGATAATGATGAAGGTGACAGATTTCGGAGAATCAGCAGGCAATTGTGACCACACTGAGGATAATGATGAAGGTGACAGATTTCGGAGAATCAGCAGGCAATGGTGACCACACTCAGGTTAATGATGAAGGTGACAGATTTGGGAGAATCAGCAGGCAATGGTGACCACACTGAGGATAATGATGAAGGTGACAGATTTGGGAGAATCAGCAGGCAATTGTGACCACACTGAGGATAATGATGAAGGTGACAGATTTGGGAGAATCAGCAGGCAATTGTGACCACACTGAGGATAATGATGAAGGTGACAGATTTGGGAGAATCAGCAGGCAATTGTGACCACACTGAGGATAATGATGAAGGTGACAGATTTGGGAGAATCAGCAGGCAATTGTGACCACACTGAGGATAATGATGAAGGTGACAGATTTCGGAGAATCAGCAGGCAATGGTGACCACACTCAAGATAATGATGAAGGTGACAGATTTGGGAGAATCAGCAGGCAATGGTGACCACACTGAGGATAATGATGAAGGTGACAGATTTGGGAGAATCAGCAGGCAATGGTGACCACACTGAGGATAATGATGAAGGTGACAGATTTGGGAGAATCAGCAGGCAATTGTGACCACACTGAGGATAATGATGAAGGTGACAGATTTGGGAGAATCAGCAGGCAATGGTGACCACACTGAGGATAATGATGAAGGTGACAGATTTGGGAGAATCAGCAGGCAATGGTGACCACACTGAGGATAATGATGAAGGTGACAGATTTGGGAGAATCAGCAGGCAATGGTGACCACACTCAAGATAATGATGAAGGTGACAGATTTGGGAGAATCAGCAGGCAATGGTGACCACACTCAAGATAATGATGAAGGTGACAGATTTGGGAGAATCAGCAGGCAATGGTGACCACACTCAGGTTAATGATGAAGGTGACAGATTTGAGAGAATCAGCAGACAATGGTGACCACACTCAAGATAATGATGAAGGTGACAGATTTGGGAGAATCAGCAGGCAATTTTCATCGCAGCTAGTTTGTGCATGTCAGCACCAGGTCAGACTAACTGAAAATGAAAGACGGGGACTGCGTACAAGTACACCCAGTCAATAGAAGATCACCAAGGGCGCAGTCTTTGCTGTGTGATGTGCAATGTTGACGGTTCAGATTTGCAGACATTTGATAGAATATTGAATGTTCCGCCACCTTTCTGCAAGGGCACCTATAAACTAATAAATGGTAGGATAGAAGGTGCTGTTTGTTCCTCCCACTCAGATAATACGAAGAAAGCAGCAGAAACAGAATTCAAGTTGGCAGAGGAGGCAGAGTTAGATGATGATTGCTGCAATACTGATGTGCCTGTGGATGGAACCTGGATCACCCACGGACATTCGTCAAAAATAGGAATAACTGCACTGATTGGCTGCATCATTGCGCAGGGGAGACTCAGTGGTCTCACGGTAAGGGTGCCGGAGGTCGCGTGTTCGAATCACGGTGATGACTAGAACTTTCACCCAGTGGATCTGCTGGCAAAAATTGCCCTGATCTCTGGGTAGTGAGATCGGTGTGGTGAGTGTTGAGCACGTTAAAAATCCTTTGGCAGTTGGAAATTGAAATGAGTAGGCTTAACAAAATAACAATCTAGCCAAGTTATTTGTGTCTTAAATCTCCAGGTGGTTTGTTAAGAGCAGCTATAGATGGCGCCTAACTGGCTGCGGGTCTACTTGGTGATGGAGACAAGAACAGTTTGAAGCGGTTCTATGACTCAAAGCCATATGATGATGGAGACAGGAACAGTTTCAAGTGAGTCTATGACTCAAAGCCATATGATGATGGAGACAGGAACAGTTTCAAGTGAGTCTATGACTCAAAGCCATATGATGATGGAGACAGGAACAGTTTCAAGTGAGTCTATGACTCAAAGCCATATGGTGATGGAGACAGGAACAGTTTCAAGTGAGTCTATGACTCAAAGCCATATGGTGATGGAGACAGGAACAGTTTCAAGTGAGTCTATGACTCAAAGCCATATGGTGATGGAGACAGGAACAGTTTCAAGCGAGTCTATGACTCAAAGCCATATGGTGATGGAGACATGAACAATTTCAAGCGCGTCTATGACTCAAAGCCATATGGTGATGTTCTTGCTGAGAAGATAGAATGTGAAGGGCACGTACCAACAAGAAAGGGTTCCAATCCACACAAGGTCAAGACTTCTTCAGGGGGAAAGTAATTGTCGGGTGGATAGAAATTGTCAGATGGATAGAATATCAGTGGAAAGGGAAGGCTGGGCATTGAGCCCAGCTATTTCTGGGATAGTTGAACCATTTTTTGATCTTGTGTGAAAATTGGTGACCTCTGTTTTTAAAATTGAATTTTTAATGAATTGTTTTTGTAACCAATGGCCCACCATGTCTCTGGTGACACTGCCCCCGTCACACATTGGTCAAAAGTAGGTCATATTCTAAAACTCTTAGTTATGACCCAAGTGCTGGACATTTCCCCCAAAATGCAACACCAAACCTTCAAACTGAAAGTGTTACATTTTGGGAGGACAAAAACAGCTAGAATCAGATTAGTTCTAAAATACACCAAATTCTTGTACTTCTAAAACAGGGATGAACAAATGATAGATACGTAAGCTGCTCCATGCTCACCAAATATAACTCTGTTCATATGCTCCAGTACTCTAGGTCCAGTGATGGCAACTCCATTGACCCTGATCTTGGCACCTTCCGAGCCAGGCTTGATAATAATGTCCTCATTTTCTACTGTTAAAACTGCATGCTTCTTCTGAATGCTGTTAATGCAACCAGATCACATCGTCACAACATTTTTCATACATTGATTGGGACGATGAGGCCTGGTCAGGCAAAACACACTGATCAGAGAATGTTAGCCAGGGTCAGACAAAACACACTGATCAGAGAATGTTAGCCAGGGTCAGACAAAACACACTGATCAGAGAATGTTAGCCAGGGTCAGGCAAAACACACTGATCAGAGAATGTTAGCCAGGGTCAGGCAAAACACACTGATCAGAGAATGTTAGCCAGGGTCAGGCAAAACACACTGATCAGAGAATGTTAGCCAGGGTCAGACAAAACACACTGATCAGAGAATGTTAGCCAGGGTCAGGCAAAACACACTGATCAGAGAATGTTAGCCAGGGTCAGGCAAAACACACTGATCAGAGAATGTTAGCCAGGGTCAGGCAAAACACACTGATCAGAGAATGTTAGCCAGGGTCAGGCAAAACACACTGATCAGAGAATGTTAGCCAGGGTCAGGCAAAACACACTGATCAGAGAATGTTAGCCAGGGTCAGGCAAAACACACTGATCAGAGAATGTTAGCCAGGGTCAGGCAAAACACACTGATCAGAGAATGTTAGCCAGGGTCAGGCAAAACACACTGATCAGAGAATGTTAGCCAGGGTCAGGCAAAACACACTGATCAGAGAATGTTAGCCAGGGTCAGGCAAAACACACTGATCAGAGAATGTTAGCCAGGGTCAGACAAAACACACTGATCAGAGAATGTTAGCCAGGGTCAGACAAAACACACTGATCAGAGAATGTTAGCCAGGGTCAGACAAAACACACTGATCAGAGAATGTTAGCCAGGGTCAGGCAAAACACACTGATCAGAGAATGTTAGCTAGGGTCAGGAGAAATATACTTCCCTGACCTCCTCGTTGGTCATCCTGGAAGCAGGCTGTTGTCAAGGACAACAGTCTGGCTAACAAGGTGAGGTTCAACGTGATCTCCGTAGTAGTGAGCGACACACAGATGAGGCCAAGCATAGAAAAACCGCCTGGAGAATCCCACTCCACCTTCATTAGCATGCTCGAGATGTGAGGAAAGCTACTGCAACCCGTCACTTAACGCCCTTTTCAGGGCGCACAAATGAGTAACCTACTCATTGTGGGCACTTGAAACGACGACGACGACGACAACAACAACAACAACAACAACAACAACAACAACAACATTGATTATTATTCTCATCTTCCTAAGCCCAATTCTTATTTAAAACTTTCATTTTCTTTAAAAGAAAATACAAAAATATGAATATTGCTCATAATTGTTTACATGGTCATCTATCTGGAAGATCAGTTAGAGTGCTTGCCTCTCACAGTAAAGGGACTACGTCTGTGTCTTAGTGGTGGCACACTCCAGTCTATTTAACTGCAGATATGTAACCGTCTTACATTTAGTGAAGACAAGGCAGAGAGGAATAGACTGATTACCCCATGCCGCCTCACTAAATGTTGAGACATTGTACAATGAAGACTAAAAACACTTACAGAGAGGAACAGACTGATAACACCATGCCACCTCACTAAATGTTGAGACATTGTATAATGAAGACTAAAAACACTTGCAGAGAGGAATAGACTGATTACCCCATGCCACCTTACAAAACACTGAGACCTTGCATCCTCATCCCATGCCTCCACACACAACATTAAGGCCCTGTACAATGAGGGCTCCAAACATTCATCTTCCAAGGTAGACGCTGCTATGGAGGTACCTCTGCTCTTCTTGACACCTAACTTAAGATTTCTCTCAGATCAGAACATTTATAAATAAGACTTTACTTGTTATTCTGTGCTGGTAAAATTGTCTTTGTGTGTGTTATTTAAGCTGTACTGAACTATTTGTTGCTGTTATTCTTACGTAAAACTGACTTCAGACCACAATGTATGTTATGTTAACTCTAGTTTATTAGAGGGAATTCTCATATCTCATCTTTCTTGGCTACGTTAAACATGTCCTGATTGACACATCATACTGATGTCCTGATTGACACATCATACTGATGTCCTGATTGACACATCGTACTGATGTCCTGATTGACACATCATACTGATGTCCTGATTGACACATCGTACTGATGTCTTGATTGACACATCATACTGATGTCCTGATTGACACATCGTACTGATGTCCTGATCATTGAATCCTGGTATTAGGACGTGATAAGATGTTCACTTTATACTGGAATACTGGTTTCAATCTGACAGATTTGTGCCTGATGCCAGGTAGCCAAAAAAAGTTTTCCTTTTGTTCTAAAAATAGATCTGGTTGGTCTTTAGAAAATGTTGTTCCATTGCTTCTCTGATTTGACTTTTGGCTTTCATTTGGTGTAATTGGTACTTCGTTTGTGGGTGGTTTCTTTACTGTAGATCACTAGTCCAGGGGAGGGTGTGGATCTGGGGTATTCAGCCTCTGAGCTTTTCCTTGTTGACATTAAACCCACCCAGCAGGAGAGGATGTGCCTGTGACGGTGTTGGTAGCTGTTAAGTTATCATTGTGTAAGGTGTTGCTAACTGAAGTTTCCTACCACCACCCCCAGAAGACATGCCAAAATCGATTGTCACCATACACAACCATGAAACCAACCAACCAACCAAGCAACCAACATACCAACCTTCTTTAATTCTCAGACTATTCCAAACTGACTAAATTTTGCTAGTCCAGGCTATACTGTTTTTTTCCAGCTAACAACAAAAATGGAGTTTAATGGCAGGTGGCATTATATACTGTCTGGGCTTCAGCTGGCTCTGTGCCAGACTTGGACAATCTACACATCACAGGTCCGGGCTTCAGCTGGCTCTGTGCTAGACTTGGACAATCTACACATCACAGGTCTGGGCTTCAGCTGGCTCTGCGCCAGACTTGGACAATCTACACATCACAGGTCTGGGCTTCAGCTGGCTCTGTGCTAGACTTGGACAATCTACACATCACAGGTCTGGGCTTCAGCTGGCTCTGTGCTAGACTTGGACAATCTACACATCACAGGTCTGGGCTTCAGCTGGCTCTGCGCCAGACTTGGACAATCTACACATCACAGGTCTGGGCTTCAGCTGGCTCTGCGCCAGACTTGGACAATCTACACATCACAGGTCTGAGTTTCAGCTGGCTCTGTGCCAGAATTAGACAATCTACACATCACAGGTCTGAGTTTCAGCTGGCTCTGTGCCAGAATTAGAAAATCTACACATCACAGGTCTGAGTTTCAGCTGGCCTGTGCCAGAATTAGACAATCTACACATCACAGGTCTGAGTTTCAGCTGGCTCTGTGCCAGAATTAGACAATCTACACATCCAACTATTAATTTTTTATTTCCACAGAATGAAGATTATGATCATAAGGTAGATAACAGCTTTGTAGTTTTGGTACAGATCCTTGAGATCAATACACAGATCTTTGATACCAATCCTGGAGACCAAAACACAGATCTTGAGACCAACACATAGATCATTGAGACCAACACACAGATCCTTGAGACCAAGACACAGATCTTTGAGACCAACACACAGATTCTTGAGACCAACACACAGATCCTTGAGACCAACACACAGATCCTTGAGACCAACACACAGATCCTTGAGACCAACACACAGATCCTTGAGACCAACTCACCGATCGTTGAGACCAACTTTGCTGCGCGGGTACTACAGAGTCATTGGTGTGCTCTAGTGTTCGTCTTATTTCTGACTGCATGGCCAGCCCAGCGGTACTTGGAGTTGTTGGCATGTTGTAGAACATCCTTGACACGTAGGCCAATCTGGTAGTGTTGCTTAAGGGATAGGCCCACCAGACGGCGCTCAAACGAGGCATGTATTGTCAGCATATCTGCTGTGATGATATCTACAACTCACAAACAAGCAATGCTATCATCTCTTACCTGAGACAATTCAGTACAACACCTGGACTGTCATCTCTTACCTGAGACCATTCAGTACAACACCTGGACTGTCATCTCTTACCTGAGACCATTCAGTACAACACCTGGACTGTCATCTCTTACCTGAGACCATTCAGCACAACACCTGGACTGTCATCTCTTACCTGAGACCATTCAGTACAACACCTGGACTGTCATCTCTTACCTGAGACCATTCAGTACAACATCTGGACTGCCATCTTTGCGACCAACAATTGTTGTTTGCCCAACTAAAAAGTGGAAAACAACCCCAGACAGCATAGGATCTTCGTTTAGATTCACCAGATGAGGTTCTTGGTTCTTTCTAGCAACTTCTTTGTGTTCTTCTTTGGCAAAGGCTTCGGTCTCATTTCTGGCAGCGGAAAGCTGGAGATGGTAGCATGGCATGCATCTTGTAGGCATTAAATCAGCACTGCCACTATATGATGTACAGAGAGCACAGCTTCAAATTAAATCAACACTGCCACTATATGATGTACAAAGAGCACAGCTTCAAATTAACTAAAGAGAGGTCCAGATTAGATATTATGGAATATTTTCTTAGTCAGAGAGTGGTGAATGCTTGGAATACATTGCCACTAGAATTAATGCATTTAAGAATAGATTGGATGCACATACCTTTTAGAGAAAGGAAATGTAAATGAAACTGGTTGTATGCAAACTATGCAGAGTTTTCTTCTTCTGTGTTCGTTCTCAATCTCCCGCTACCAAGCCCTGAACAGGGCTATGTAAGTAGCAGATGTAGTCCGGAGAACGGAATGTGTTGTGTTGCTAATTTACAGCTTGACTGCAATATTTGCACGTTTCAGTTCGATACATCCGTCTTTAACAGCAGCGCAGTTTTCTAAACCAGTATAAAGACGTTAAGTTCAGTTAAGTATGATTAGACACATAGTCTGAAATCAAATGGTGAGCCACAATCATGATCAAACTGCATGCCCTTATGTAGCCAGGTCTTAAAAGTGAACAAAGAAAGTAAACACTGTAACCTGCCTGTAAGGGACAGGTAGGGTAGGTCTTACATGGGTCCAGTTACCTCATCCTGTACTGTTCTGCTCAGTTAAGAATTGATATCATTGCACTCTGAGCAGACCCATAGGTGCTCTGTCCCTCTCAGTTGTTCCTCTTTGTTTGTATGTATTCAAACTCTCGATACCAAACCTTTGCAAGTAACAGGATGCAGTCTGGGGAACGGAATGCGTTGTGCCGTAGTTAACAGTTTGACTGTAATATTTGGTCCAACACATCCGACTTCAGCAAATATTTTTGAGTCCCGAGTTAGCCTTCCCTTTTGCAGCCTGTTATCCAGGATTACCACAGAAAGGTGTTGAAGGCACTTGTCAGCTCTGGATCGCTAATCCTGACCTCAGCTGTCAGCTCTGGGTCGGTGGCATTGACATTAGCTGTCAGCTCTGGGTCGGTGGCCACAACAGTTCATGCAGAGCTCAGCATCTTGATCCCTACCTCTCAGTAAATATTGCAGAGTATATTCTGATGGTTCTTGTAGCTCACTGTCTGTTGACCTACTATCTGTTGATCTACTGTCTGTTGACCTACTGTATGTTGACCTACTTTATGCTGACCAACTGTCTGTTGCCCTACTGTCTGTTGCCCTACTGTCTGTTGCCCTACTATATGTTGGCCTACTTTCCATTGACCTACTATCCATTGACCTACTATCTGTTGGCCTATTATCTGTTGGCCTATTATCTGTTGGCCTATTATCCATTGACATACTATCCATTGACATACTATCCATTGACATACTATCCATTGACCTATCCATTGACATACTATCCATTGACATACTATCCATTGACATACTATCCATTGACCTACTATCCATTGGCCTACTATCCATTGACCTCTACCCTCTTCCTGGATCACCTGTTATATTGTTCCTCACCTTGTCATCCCAGGACTCCTCACTATCCCCGATCAGCTGTTGATTGGCCATCAGTTGTGCTCGGATTTTCTCCTCCATCTCTTTCCTCATAGCCTCCATTTCTGTGAGAAACATCATCATCGTGTGGCAATTACTTACAATTTATATCACACCATCAGTCTAAAGATTCTTACCAGATAAATGGTTGGAGTGATTGTGTGTCTTGACCTTACCTTACCAGATAAATGGTTGGAGTAATTGTGTGTCTTGACTTTACCTTACCAGATAAATGGTTGGAGTGATTGTGAGTCTTGACTTTACCTTACCAGATAAATGGTTGGAGTGATTGTGAGTCTTGACTTTACCTTTCCAGATAAATGGTTGGAGTGATTGTGAGTCTTGACTTTACCTTACCAGATAAATGGTTGGAGTGATTGTGAGTCTTGACTTTACCTTACCAGATAAATGGTTGGAGTGATTGTGAGTCTTGACTTTACCTTACCAGATAAATGGTTGGAGTGATTGTGAGTCTTGACTTTACCTTACCAGATAAATGGTTGGAGTGATTGTGTGTCTTGACTTTACCTTACCAGACAAATGGTTCAAATACTTCAAATAAATACCAGATAAATACTTCACACAGAAAGGCAACCTCCAACAAAAATAGCTGTATTCACGGACTGCAGAGTACTATTAGAGACAATACAAAAAACAAACAACGAACCACTGTTATCAGAAATCAGATCAGAACTGGGAAAACTCCAGATCCTCAACAATAGCACTCCAGTGACTACCCTCCGATTGCGGAATCACGGGAAATGAGAGAGCTGATGCTCTGGCAAAAGATGGCAGCAAAAAGGCACAATTTAATCATCGAGTACCATACAGAGAAATCAAGAACATCATCAGAAATCAGTATATACATCAATGGAGAGAAGACAGAAACATACGCAGTACGCCAGACCCAATTCACCAACTCAAAAGAAACCAACAAACTACCTTATTTCGCCTGAGAGCTGGTCACTGTAGACTACTAGAACATCTGTACCGACTGAAGATCTCACACACTGATGAGTGCCCATGTGGAACAGGATGCCAGAACCCTGAGCATATTCTACAAGAATGCCCAATCTATAGGGAAATGAGATGCCAGACCTGGCCAGAAGGTGCGGAGCTGAGACAAAAGCTGTGGGGCAGCCGCTCCAACCTGGTGAAGACTACAGACTTCATCATGGCGACTGGCCTGCAGATATAGCATGACCAAAAGATACTGAACGCAAAGAAGAGAAGAGACAAGATAAATGGTTGGACAGATTGTGACTCTCGGTGCTCATTTAGAGTTTCATGAGTTGCAGATCTGCTACAAGAAGAGATTCTCAAGTTGGACAGGTCAGAATTGGGAAGGGATCAGATCGAGGCAGACACAAAACCTACAACTTACTGTCCCCTGGTACGTCTTGAAAGATAATAAAACTGTGACAACGGATTTGATTAAAGCCTTGCAGAATTCAGATTACCTCGGTTGTAGGTGTTCTAAATGATGCTGGGTAAGCACTTCGTGGCACGATCACAAGAAGCTTATGCTGTTTTAAAAAGGTATGGGAGTGGCTGGGGTTCCATCCTTGACAACATATTCGGTTGTCCCCTACTTCTATTTCAAGCCAAAAGATACAATTACGTCAACAGACTTGTGTCCCAGCCATCACGTCAACAGACTTGTGTCCCTGCCATCACGTCAACAGACTTGTCCCAGCCATCACATCAACAGACTTGTGTCCCAGCCATCACGTCAACAGACTTGTGTCCCAGCCATCACGTCAACAGACTTGTGTCCCAGCCATCACGTCAACAGACTTGTGTCCCAGCCATCACGTCAACAGACTTGTGTCCCAGCCATCACGTCAACAGACTTGTGTCCCAGCCATCACGTCAACAGACTTGTCCCAGCCATCACGTCAACAGACTTGTCGCAGCCATCACGTCAACAGACTTGTCGCAGCCATCACGTCAACAGATTTGTCCCAGCCATCACGTCAACAGATTTGTCCCAGCCATCACGTCAACAGATTTGTCCCTGCCATCACGTCAACAGACTTGTGTCCCTGCCATCACGTCAACAGACTTGTCCCAGCCATCACGTCAACAGACTTGTCGCAGCCATCACGTCAACAGACTTGTCGCAGCCATCGCGTCAACAGATTTGTCCCAGCCATCACGTCAACAGATTTGTCCCAGCCATCACGTCAACAGACTTGTCCCTGCCATCATGTCAACAGACTTGTGTCCCTGCCATCACGTCAACAGACTTGTGTCCCAGCCATCACGTCAACAGACTTGTGTCCCAGCCCTCCCGTCAACAGACGTGTGTCCCAGCCATCACGTCAACAGACTTGTGTCCCTGCCATTACGTCAACAGACTTGTGTCCCTGCCATCACGTCAACAGACTTGTGTCCCAGCCATCACGTCAACAGACTTGTCCCATCCCTTGGCGTCAACAGACTTATCCCAGCCATCACGTCAACAGACTTGTCCCTGCCATCATGTCAACAGACTTGTCCCAGCAATCACGTCAACAGACTTGTGTCCCTGCCATCATGTCAACGGACTTGTCCCAGCCATCATGTCAACAGACTTGTGTCCCAGCCATCATGTCAACAGACTTGTCCCAGCCATCACGTCAACAGACTTGTCCCAGCCATCACGTCAACAGACTTGTTTCCCAGCCATCACGTCAACAGACTTGTGTCCCAGGCATCACGTCAATAGACTTGTGTCCCAGGCATCACGTCAACAGACTTGTGTCCCAGGCATCACGTCAACAGACTTGTGTCTCAGGCATCACGTCAACAGACTTGTGTCCCAGGCATCACGTCAACATACTTGTCCCAGCCATCACGTCAACAGACTTGTCCCAGCCATCACATCAACAGACTTGTGTCCCAGGCATCACGTCAACAGACTTGTGTCCCAGGCATCACGTCAACAGACTTGTGTCTCAGGCATCACGTCAACAGACTTGTGTCCCAGGCATCACGTCAACATACTTGTCCCAGCCATCACGTCAACAGACTTGTCCCAGCCATCACATCAACAGACTTGTGTCCCAGCCATCACGTCAACAGACTTGTCCCAGCCATCACGTCAACAGACTTGTGTCCCAGCCATCATGTCAACAGACATGTCCCAGCCATCACGTCAACAGACTTGTCCCACCCATCTAAAACTGACTTGTCCCACCCATCTAAAACTGACTTGTCCCACCCATCTAAAACTGACTTGTCTCACCCATCTAAAACTGACTTGTCCCACCCATCTAAAACTCAATTGGGTTCCCTCCCCCCCCCCCCCCACCCCCTTTTCTGTTGTGAAATCCCAATGATCATAAGGAGCCCAAATGGAGAAGAATGTTGCATGCTTGTGAGAAACCTACCTAAACATAGAAAAGATGTCAGAGACAACCAGAGCTTCCAGCTTCCAGGACTGTAATGAGCAAATTGAGATGAGGCGCACATACAACTGCACCAACCAATTAGGGCCTCTCTATGCCAATGACTAGACAGTCAGTAGCATAGAGAGCATCATCAAGGCAGAAAGAGCCCAAATCAACTGTGTTCCTCAAAATTACAAATTGATACTTAGAGAAACACAGTTCTTGTCTTGTGGCTGGTAACATTAGCAGCCTGGCAATCAGGGACAAAATCAGGGACAAAATCAGGGACAAAATCAGGGACAAGACCAGGGACAAGACCAGGGACGTCATCAGGGACATACTGGAAGAGTAGACTTTAGAAGGAAGAGATAGATTGTGTCTTTAAAAATAAGTTTTTCAGGGTAAACTGTTTTAATATCCCAGACACCCCCCATCTCCAGACCCCCACCCCTCCCCATAATCTCCAGACCCCCACATCTGCAGACCCCCCACATCTCCAGACCCCCCATATCTCGAGATCCACTCCTCCCCCCACATCTCCAGACCCCCCACATCTCCAGACCCCCATCCCCCACATCTCCAGACCCTCCCTCCCCACCATCTAAGACCCCCCACATCCCCAGACCCCCCTCCCCAACATCTCCAGACCCCCCTCCCCACCATCTCAGACCCCAGCCCCCCCCCCCCCCCACATCTCCAGACCCTCCTTCCCCACCATCTCAGACCCCCCCCCCCCACATCTCCAGACCCTCCCTCCCCACCATTTCAGACCCCCCACATTTCCAGACCCCCCTCCCCCACATCTCCAGACCGTCCCTCCCCACCATCTCAGACCCCCCACATTTCCAGACCCCCCTCCCCCACATCTCCAGACCATCCCTCCCCACCATCTCAGACCCCCGACATTTCCAGACCTCCCCCCACCCCCCCCCCCCACATTTCCAGACCCCCCTCCCCAACATCTCCAGACCCTCCCTCCCCACCATCTCAGACCCCCCACATCTCCAGACCCTCCCTTCCCACCATCTCAGACCCCCACATCTCCACACCCTCCCTCCCCACCATCTCAGACTCCCCACATCTCCAGACCCTCCCTCCCCACCATCTCAGACGCCCCCCCCCCCCATCTCCACACCCTCCCTCCCCTACATCTCCACACCCTCCCTCCTCACCATCTCAGACCCCCCACATCTCCTGACCCTCCCTTCCCACCATCTCAGACCCCCACATCTCCAGACCCTCCCTCCCCACCATCTCAGACCCCCCACATCTCCGGCCCCCCTCTCCCATATCTCCAGACCCCCCTCCCCCACATCTCCACACCCTCCCTCCCCTACATCTTCACACACTCCCTCTCCATCATCTCAGATTCCCCACATCTCCAGACCCCCTCCCCCACATCTCCAGACCACCCCCCTCCCCCATCGCCAGACCACCCAATCTCCAGAGCCCCTCATCTCCCATTCCCAGAACCCCTCATCTCCCATCTCCAGACTCCCCTCATCTCTCATTTCCAGAACTCCTCATCTCCAGAACCCCTCATCTCCAGAGCCCCTCACCTCCAGAACCCCTCATCTCCAGAACCCCTCACCTCCAGAACCTCTCATCTCCAGACCAATCTCTTTATCACCTGGAGGTCTGAGTCCTAACATTGAAAGAACACTTCTAAAATTAGCTGTCAGGAACCAATCAGTAGTAAGATGGTCAATGGATCGTACATAACTTAACTTAACATCTTTACACTGGTTTAGAAGACTCATCAGAGTCTGAATACAAACAATTACATTTGCATTACCCTGCTCTAAAAGCTATGCGCATCACATTTATTTTTAAGTGCATTAATTGTCCCTGCCTCCGCTATCTCCTAGGGAAATGCATTCCAAGCATTCACCACTCTCTGACTAAAAAAATATTTCCTAATATACAATCTGGACCTCTCTTTAGTTAGCTTGTAGCTATGCCCTCTTGTTCTTGTGGGTGGCGGCATTTTGAAAAACTTGTTATAATCTAATTTATCCATTCCTCTGATCATCTTGTAAACCTGTATTAAGTCACCACAAATTCTTCTCTCTTCGAGACACTGTAGGCCGGTTTTTCTGAGTCTTTCCTCATAACTGTAATTCTGGAATCCCACTATCATCTTTGTCGCTCTTTTTTGTATTCTTTCCAGCATGTTTATATCCCCTCTATGATAAGGACTCCACACCTGTACACAGAACTCCAATCTAGGTCTAACTAAAGCTTTATACAGTTTGACTATCACTTCCTTGCTCCTATGTTTAATATTTCTTTTGATCATACCTGACATTGCATTTGCCTTTTTCACTGCTACCTTAACTTGCTCACTCACCTTACCTGTATGATCTATTATAACCCCTAGGTCCCTTTCCTTATCTATCATTCTAATATTGTTCTCTCCCATTCTGTAATTATGTTCCATATTGGATCTACCCATGTGGATGACTGTACATTTATCTACATTAAACTCCATTTGCCAGATAACAGACCATTCTCGAATTTTATCTAAATCCAACCTCAATATATCTACTTCTGCTTTAGATGAGACACTACTGCATAGTTTTGTGTCATCAGCGAATTTTTCAATCATGGATCCCATACTTATGTCCAAATCATTTATATATATCAAGAACAAAATTGGTCCCAAAACCGAGCCCTGTGGCACGCTCACATGTACACACACACGCTCACATTTACACACACATACGCTCACATGTACACACACACACTCATATGTACACACACACACTCACATGTACACACACACACTCACATGTACACACACACGCTCACATGTACACACACACATGCTCACATGTACACACACACACTCATATGTACACACACACACTCACATGTACACACACACACTCACATGTACACACACACGCTCACATGTACACACACACACGCTCACATGTACACACACACACGCTCACATGTACACACACACATACCAATCAACACCAGAATCCAACAAATGCCCTATGCCTTAAATGATTTCATAGATAATTATTCTAAGCTTGTATACCTTGAGGACTCAAACTCTTCCCTTCCATTTGTCCCACTCCACCAGCATCAAGTGCCTTGCGCAACTTATCATTTTCTTCCTGAAAAAATTAGAGAAAAACAAAGAGCTACAGAAATGATCAAACAACAATAATTTACAAATCACGTAGCTCCAACTTTCTGAATGAGGGCAATAAAATTAATAACAAATTATTTATACTTAACTTAACTTTACTTAACTTAATGTCTTTTTACTGGTTTAGAAGGCTGTATACAACCAGTTTCCTTTTTTTTCACTGGATCTAAAAATAACTATGTGCATCCAATTTATTCTTGAATGTGTTAATTGTCCCTCCCTCCACTATTTCCTGTGGCAATGCATTCCAAGCATTCATCACTCTCTGACTAAAAAAATATTTCCTGGTATCTAATGTAGACCTTTCTTTAATACATTTGTAGCTGTTCCCTCTTGTTCTAGTAAGTAGCTGTACTTTGAAAAACTTTGTTATAATCTAATGAATCCATTCCTTTGATTATCTTATAAACCTTAATTAAGTCACCTAGAATTATGATCTTTTCTTGACACTATAGGCTGATCAATAAATAATACAACAAAATTCCTGCAATCATTTTAAATTCAATTCATCAATTCCATAAATCAAAATCACAAAGCCACGAAGAGGCAAACAAGCAATCACCAATTTCAGTCTTCATAAGGGTCAAGAACACTCTGACATCCAGAAACTTGATCTATTCAGACAAGAACTAAATATGCAAGATTCTTTATTTGGATTACGCAGACAATTCTCAAGTTTTAGCAGTCTCTCAGCAATTCTATTTGTTTTCATTTTTGCATGCCATCCATGAGCACTGCTAATTCCAGTTTAGGAACCGCTGAACCACTCAGGATAAACTCAATTCCAGTTAATGAACAGCTGAACCACTCAGGATAAACTTAATTCCAGTTTAGGAACCACCAGTCCAATAAAGTCCCATAGAACAGTGAATTATCTACCATGAATTAATAAGAAATTTAATTTGTGCATTTTTTTCATTTCCTAAGTTTTCTAAAGTGTGTACTGTGTTACCTCCCCTATTCCATGTGATTTTAACTTCCTAAACAATCTTTGATGAGGTACTCTATCAAAGGCCTGAGCAAAATCTAGATAAATAACGTCCACTGGTTCCCCTCCATCTATGATTTTAGTAACCTCCTCCATGAATTCTAATAGATTTGTTAATCACAATCTCCCTCTAGTAAACCTATGCTGACTATTTCTGATTATATTAAACTTGTCTAAATGCATTACAATGTTTTCTTTGATTATTGACTCTTAACAATTTACAGACTATGCTCATTAAACTCACCGGTCTATAATTTGCTGGATCTGATTTTCTGCCCTTTATTAATAGGGGGATCACTCCTGCATCTTTCAATCTCGTGGAACAATCCCTTTTGTAAGTGATTGAGAACATAATATAGCCAATGGTTTTTTTAGTTGGTCTCTAATTCCAAACAGCAATTTTGGATGAATACATCATGACCCGGGCATTTATCCACTTTTAGGAAGAAATCTGATCGTCAGAACGCAATGATGAAACAGGAAGAAATCTGATCATCAGAAGCCAATGATGAAACAGGAAGAAATCTGATCATCAGAAGGCGCCACAGAATGTAATCTGATTGTCAGAAGGCAATGCCACAGAATGTAATCTGATTGTCAGAAGGCAATGCCACAGAATGTAATCTGATCATCAGAAGGCAATACCACAGAATGTAATCTGATTGTCAGAAGGCAATGCCACAGAATGTAATCTGATTGTCAGAAGGCAATGCCACAGAATGTAATCTGATTGTCAGAATGGTTCTCCTTCTGTTGAGTTACTCTGAATAGAGCTTTCTGTCGTTGGAACATACTACAGGGAAACATACTCCCAGAAACAAGCAGCCATGGAAACTAAGGCCTACCTTGAGTTCTCTCAGCATCTTGTCCAGGGGGTTCTCGTTGATAACAGCTTTGTTCTTGATTTTCTTGGCTCTGTCAGCATATCGAAGCGTGGACAGTGTCTCATCGTAGTTAATGTCCGCAGGGGACAGTGCAGCGATCATCACAGTTTTACTGGAGAACAAGACATTTTATTTTTGTCTTCAAAGGAAAAGTCAAACAGCAGATGGTTGGTTGAATGAATGCAGTAATGGATGGGTGGTGGATGGATTGTTGGATGGCTTGAATGGATGGTTGGATTGATAGATGGATTGTTGTTGTATGGATAGATGAATGGTTTGATGGATGGGTGCATGGTTGGTTCGATGGATTGATGGATGGTTGGTTGTATGGAAGGATTGATGGGTAATTGGATGATTTGATGGATGGATGGATGTACTGATTGATGAATGCACTGATGGATGGATGCACTGATGGATTAAAGCACTGATAAATGGATGCACTGATCTTCTAATTGACCTACATACTGATGTTAGATTCCATCATGACACAACAGGCTGCAAGTTGATATATTTCGTTCAAGGAAGAGTATTTGTTAACAAATTTCTATTTTATCAACAATTATTGTTTTATTTTTTACCAAGATGCCACATGACACCAAGATGACACTATGATGACACATGACACCAAGATGAGACCAAGATGACACATGACACCAAGATGAGACCAAGATGACACATAACGCCAAGATCCCACATGACACCAAGATCACACATGACACCAAGATGACACATGACACCAAGATGACACATGACACCAAGTAGACAACTACTGACATACCTATTTCCGCCAAGAGCATTCTGCAACAATTTGGTCAAGACAGAGTCTCTGTACGGGACCACAACTTTCTTCTTGTCTGAAGCATCAGCCAGGGCCTGCATAAACAAAAGGTCAAATGTCATGGCCACAGTCATTTCTTTTTTAATATGCATAACAGAAATGTCAAGACATCACAGAATGAAAATGAAACAACTACAGCACCATGGAATACTTGGTAGAAGAGTGGATGGTTCACGACAGCAAACTACAGCTTCCTGGGACACTTGGTAGAAGAGTGGATGGTTCACGACAGCAAACAACAGCTTCCTTGGACACTTCGTAGAAGAGTGAACCCAAACTTCAGAAATAACTAAAGATTTAACAATTTCAATGTGGATCTCATGCTGCCCTTACTGGGGAGGATAGAACAGAACCACTGCATGTCCTTACATGTCATAAAAGGTGAATAAAGAGAGTTGTGAATGGAGCTAGCAGTCTTGTCATGTAAAGCATTGCTACAGATACCACTCTGTAAGAGCTGCAAAGTGCCTTGATACAGGCTTCCTGGAGGTGTCCGGCTATAATGGTGGTCCTATGCTCTGGTGGGGGTGGGAAAGGACAAGAAAAAAGAAAACATTACAAAGAAGAAAAAAAACTACAACACCAGATGACCACAACATACGGATATAACATTGTGAGAGAGATATGTTTATGTTTACTCACAGATATAACATTGTGAGAGAGATATGTTTATGTTTACTCACAGATATAACATTGTGTGAGAGATATGTTTATGTTTACTCACAGATATAACATTGTGAGAGAGATATGTTTATGTTTACTCACAGATATAACATTGTGCGAGAGATATGTTTATGTTTACTCACAGATATAACATTGTGCGAGAGATATGTTTATGTTTACTCACAGATATAACATTGTGAGAGAGATATGTTTATGTTTACTCACAGATATAACATTGTGCGAGAGATATGTTTATGTTTACTCACAGATATAACATTGTGAGAGAGATATGTTTATGTTTACTCACAGATATAACATTGTGCGAGAGATATGTTTATGTTTACTCACAGATATAACATTGTGAGAGAGATATGTTTATGTTTACTCACAGATATAACATTGTGAGAGAGATATGTTTATGTTTACTCACAGATATAACATTGTGAGAGAGATATGTTTATGTTTACTCACAGATATAACATTGTGAGAGAGATATGTTTCTGTTTACTCACAGATATAACATTGTGAGAGAGATATGTTTATGTTTACTTACAGATATAACATTGGGAGAGAGATCTGTTTATGTTTACTTACAGAAATCTTCTTCTTCGTTCGTTCTCAATCTCCAGCTATCAAACCCTTAAAGGGCTTAAGTAGCAGAATGTAGTCCAGAGAACGGAATGCAGTGTGTCGTAGTTTACAGCTTGGCTGCGATATTTGCACCTTTCGGCCCAACACATCCGACTTCAGCAAGCATTTTTTGAGTACTGGGTTAGTATTTCCTCTTCGATCCCTTCTCCTTAGCCAGTCTGTCCTGCTGCAGCCTGTTATCCAGGATCACCGCGTGGAGGTGTAAAAGGGTCTTGGCAGCTATGGGTCGCTGACCACTGCAGCTCATGCGCTGCTCAGCATCTTGATCCCACTTATAGATATAACTTTGTGAGAGAGATCTGTTTGTTTTCTCACAGATAAGAGATCTGTTTATGTTTAATCAGATATAACATTGCGCAAGGGGAACAGAGATCTGGTAGCAGACCTGACTGTTTGCCCTGGCCGTTATTCTAACTTAAAACACTATCACACTCATCCACATCATTCATGACCATACTCAGTAAATGACATATCACACAGCAGATGGCATATTTATTTTATAATACTCATACCAGAAAAATGAGTAGTGAAATTACAAACACAATACAATACATATCATCTTAACTAAGCATTCTATTATTATATATATGTTAATATAAATATTAACTAAAGCGAAAATTGTAAGCATAAGCTATTGATGGAATTCCCAACTATCTAAACCCAGTTCTATTGCCTTGCAATTACATCACACACACACATCGCCTTAACTGCATCCTCAACACACCTTATCAAATACTCTTCCTCACTCAAATCCCCTCAGACGGGCGATCTGGACATACTTCGTTCACATTGTGTCCTGCTTACAACACAACGTTCAGATTATCACTTAATACAAAACTCACACACCTACTTGAGCGATCCTGTTCTATCACTAACATTTGTGCAACAGTCTATCAATCGCTCCTCTAGCTAAGTCGGTGAGCTAAACATACTATCTAAATTCAGTCTCTCTCTCTCTCTCTCTCTCTCGCTCTATCCCTCCTCTTCATCCAGCCTCCTGAGCTAAACTTTGTCTCGAGTTATATACACTCAAGCAAAGTCAGAGCTTGACCAATGGATCTCAGGGGATGGCTATATTCAGTCTTATTGGAACGAAACACTTTGCACACCTGTCACTCATCTATCGCAGCAAGCCTCGCTGCCAATCTGTCTGTCAATCATTCTCTCCCTACCCAAATCGGAAGTCCGGTGGTCAGGTCCTTCCTGTCCACATTCGTTGCCCCAACTCAGTTCTCTTTGTTGAGACGGTGAGTGACCTTGACACGCATTCAGGTACATTTGTTATCAGTAACCACATCACCCCTGTCCTAAACTCTCTGCTCCGGCGGGAACTGTTACAATCTGTTTATGTTTACTCACAGATAAGAGATCTGTTTATGTTTACTCAAAGATATAACATTGCCCAAGGCGGACAGAGATCTGTTTATGTTTACTCACATATATGACATTGTGAGAGATATCTGTTTATGTTTACTCACAGATAAGAAATCTGTTTATGTTTACTCACAGATAAGAAATCTGTTTATGTTTACTCACAGATATAACATTGTGAGAGAGATCTGTTTATGTTTACTCACAGATATAACATTGTGAGAGAGATCTGTTTATGTTTACTCACAGATATAACATTGCCCAAGGCGGACAGAGATCTGTTTATGTTGGCTCCCTCTTTCAGACGATCTCCTGTAGCTCCCGTAGAGTCCGCCCTCTCTGATCCTGCAAGATCCACCAAGTTCATGATGCTGCTTTTCTTGGTCTCCGCTCCATCAGAATTCTTGATAATCTGGTCAAACACGATGGTAACCACCGTGTGGGCTCGGCTGCTTGTGGCGTTCATGTTAGTTGAGGCAACAGTTCTGTTTGAAGTTCCTGGACACAAGGCAGACACACGCATTAGTGGACTGAGCATGTGTCAGACATATGAGAGCCTGAGATCCTGATAGAAACAGAGCATGAGAACCTGATATAGAAACAGAACCTGAAATAGAAACATAACCAAATATAGAAACAGAACCTGGTATAGAAACATAATCTGATATAGAAACATAATCTGAGAACCTGATATAGAAACAGAACCTGATATAGATACAGAGCCTGAGAACCTGATATAGAAACAGAACATGGTATAGACACAGAGCCTGAGAAGCTGATATAGAAACAGAGCATGAGAACCTGATATAGAAACAGAGCCTGAGAACCTGATATAGAAACATAACGTGATATAGAAAGAGCCTGATATAGAAACAAAACCTGATATAGAAATAGAACCTGATAAAAAAAACAGAACCTGATATAAAAAAAGAACCTGAAATAGAAACAGAGCCTGATATAGAAACAGAACCTGATATATAAACAGAACCTGAGAACCGGATATAGAAACAGAACCTGATATAGAAACAGAACCTGAGAACCTGATATAGAAACAGAGCCTGAGAACCTGATATAGAAACAGAACCTTATATAGAAACAGAGCCTGAGAACCTGATATAGAAACAGAGCCTGAGAACCTGATATAGAAACAGAGCCTGAGAACCTGCTTTAGAAATAGAGCAAGAGAACCTGAAATAGAAACAGAGCATGAGAACCTGATATAGAAACAGAAACTGATATAGAAACACAACCTGAAATAGAAACAAAGCTTGATATAGAAACAGAACCTGATATAGAAACAGAGCCTGAGAACCTGATATAGAAACAGAGCCTGAGAACCTGATATAGAAACAGAGCCTGAGAACCTGCTATAGAAACAGAGCATGAAAACCTGAAATAGAAACAGAGCATGAGAACCTGATATAGAAACAGAAACTGATATAGAAGCAGAGCCTGATATAGAAACATAACCTGACATAGAACCAAAGCCTGAGAGAAACGTAACCTGATATTCAAACAGAACCTGATATAGAAACAGAACCTGAGAACCTGATATAGATAGAGCCTGATATAGAAACAGAGCTTGAGAACCTGATATTGAAACAGAGCATGAGAAACCGATATAGAAGCAGAGCCTGAGAGAAACGTAACCTGATATAGAAACAGAACCTGATATATAAACATAAACCTAAAAACCTTATATAGATACAGAAACTGATATAGAAACAGAGCCTGAGAACCTGATATAAAAACAGAGCCTGAAAACCTGATATAGAAACAGAACCTGATATAGAAACAGAGCCTGAGAACCTGATATTGAAACAGAGCATGAGAACCTGATATAGAAACAGAGCCTGATAATCTGATATAGAAACAGAACCTGATATAGAAACAGAGCATGAGAATCTGATATAGAAACAGAGCCCGAGAATCTGATATAGAAACAGAACCTGAAATAGAAACAGAGCCTGATATTGAAACATAACCTGATATAGAAACATATCCTGAAATAAAAACAGAGCCTGATATAGAAACAGAGCCTGATAGAAACAGAGCCTGAGAGAAACCTGGACTCTACTACAGGATCACATTTGACGCAGTCTATCCTGACCACGTGGAGACCACTTTGATCTACCGCCGACAAGAGGAACAAGACTACGGACGTCATATCTGGGGTCAGAACCCACGAGCTTCGCCATCAGTGGCAAACCGCAACACAGCAGACCAGATTAGGCGAGGAGAAAGAACTGGGCAATAACAGTATCGATAAGGTTAGGTTTAGCGGTAAGAGTGTTTTAGATAAGCGTGTGAGAGAACGAATTTCAGTTGTTAGAGAGTTTATAGTTGGCAGTGTAACTGGAATAAATAATCTGTTGTATTGTGTTTAGATTTAGTGTTTCTTGAATTTGTTTAGAGTGAGTGTAGAGTGAAATAGAATAGAGCAGACCCCTTTACCGTCTGAGTGTAGAGTGCCATAGAATAGAGCAGACCCCTTTACCGTCTGTGACAGAGCTCCATCAAATCGATCGGCTCTGGTACAGTCGTACATGAATTATCAGACCAATGAGAGAACCAGAAAACATACTTGAAAATAAACATTTAAATTTACTTTAGATAAACAAATGTGAGGGTGTCACTTTCTCTCTTAACTGAACGTCTTTATACTGGTTTAGAAGACTCTGCAGAGTCTGCATACAACCAGTTTCATTTACATTTTCTTGCTCTAAAAGCTATGCGCATCCAATCTATTCTTGAATGCATTAATTGTCCCTGCCTTCACTTCTTCCTGTGGCAATGCATTCCAAGCATTCATCACTCTCTGACTAAAAATATATTTCCTAATATCTAATCTGGACCTCTCTTTAGTCAGCTTGCAGCTATGTCCTCTTGTTCTTGTGGGTGGTTGTATTTTGAAAAAAAGTTGTTATAGTCTACTTTATCCATTCCTCTGATCATCTTATAAACCTGTATTAAGTCACCACGAATTCTTCTCTTTTCTAGACACTGTAGGCCGGTTTTTCTGAGTCTTTCCTCATAACTATAATTCTGTAATCCCACCATCAGCTTTGTCGCTCTTTTTTGTATTCTTTGCAGCATGTTTATATCCCCTCCATGGATACCAGACCTTCCGTCTGGATAGAGAAGGTCACAAAGGAGGGGTTCTGATACTGACACGTAACTGCATACCGAGTAGCGCGGTAGCTGTCAATCACACCGGACAAGCAGAAATTGTAGGAGTTTACATAATGGCATAAGAGACCACAAAACAAAGACCTGTCGCTCTCGAGTATGGAAGTCAAAGACTCCAACTGCATAGTAGTTGGAGACTTCAACAGCCACTCGGAGAGATGGGGATACTCGGACACAGACAGCAGAGGTGACGAAGTGGAAGATTGGGAGATAGACACAAATCTCTGTCTTATCAATAGGCCGGAGGATAGCCCTAGCTTCTATTCTAGAACATGGCATACCACCTCTACTCCAGAATTGGCCTTTTCCACTGTGGACATTCACCACAAAATAGACCGCCAGGTGCTAAACCAATTGGCAGGTAGCGACCACAGGCCAATTAGGCTAGAAGTTGATATGGAAGTAGGCCCACAGGAAATAAAACCGCTCCCACGTTGGAATTACAAACGAGCCGACTGGGACAGATTTGCAATCCTGACAGATGGGCTGTGTGAAACCATCAACACACGGAACAACAAAATGAAGCCCATTGTGGAAAGCCTAAGCAAAGCAATAATGCAAACTGCCACTGAAACCATCACAAGAGGGGCAAGGAAAAATGACAAGCCTTATTGGAATGATGAATTGCAGAAAGCGGAAGACGAAGTCTCAAATGCTTGGAACATGACAGAGAGAGAACAATCTATGAAGGCAAATATCGCCCTGAAAGCCACCACGGCGAAATACAAATACACTATAAACCAAATAACAAGAGAAAGCTGGAAAAACAAAACAGAAAGCCTCAATTTAGATAAAGATGGGAACAAACTATGGAAGTTAGTCAGAGCCATGAATAACGAAACACCATCAAACAAACAAATTACCATCAAGCAGGGCGACAACATGCTCACTGGAAAAAAAGCAGCAAACGCCTTTATCGAACATTATGCCAGAGCAAACCACATTGATGTTTCTGCAGATAGGCATACAGATATTAGTGAAGAACAAAAGAGCCACGACAACCTCAATATGGCACCAGAGGAGCACATGATGGCACAACTAACAATGAATGAAATGGAAGAGGCCATGAGAAATTTAAAGAAGAGGAAATCACCCGGAAAAGATGGGGTAACAAACAAAATGCTGATGGGGCTGGGCAAAACAGCAAAGAGGAAGTTACTACTATCAGTCCGGAACCAAAGCTGGAAAAGGGGTATTGTACCCCAGGCATGAAAAGACGCAGTACTTGTACCAGTACCAAAGAAAGGAAAAGATAAAACAGATCCAAATGGATACAGGCCTATCAGTCTACTGAGCTGTGTCGGCAAACTGATGGAACGTATGATAAACACCAGACTGATGTGGCATCTGGAAAAAAACCACATACTAATTCCACAGCAAGCAGGCTTTAGACAGCACAGATCCACTGAGAATCAGATCACCCTCATAGCCCAGGAAATAGAAGATGCCTACCAGGAGTAAAAACACACAGTAGCGGTTTGGGTGGACCTAGAAAAGGCATTTGACAAAGTCTGGAAAGAGGGACTTAAAGTCAAGCTACGAAGAAGTGAAATTTGTGAGAAAATGTACAAATGGATCAGCCACTACCTCAAAAACAGAACAGCCAGAGTTCAAGTACAAGGGCAGATGAGCAAAAAGGTCACACTTGAGCAGGGAGTACCCCAAGGGGGAGTACTGTCACCCACACGAACTCATGGCTGGTCAAAATAAACGAGGAAAAATCAACATGTGTGATATTCTCGCTTTCAAACAAACCCCAAAACACCAAAATAAGTCTTAACGGCAAATATCTGCGGCCAAATGACAACCCAAACTACCTGGGAGTCACATTTGATCGGCGCATGACATGGAAAAGTCAGATCGAGAGAAACCGAATGAGAGCCAGACAAACAATGGCAATCATGAGGAAACTTTCTGGCACAAGCTAGGGAGCAGACGAAAGCATACTAAAGAAACTGTACACTGGAAGAGTGAGACCAGTTCTCGAGTATGGCATTGCGGCATGGACAACAGCAGCAAAGGCGAACTTCGATAAAGTTAGCAAACTCCAAAACCAAGCCATGAGAGTTATGACAGGAGGCATGAAGTCAACGCCAATTGTAAAACTTGAAAAGATTACAAAACTGCAATCCATGACCGACAGAAGAGCCCAGCATCAAGCAGAGAAACTCAGAAGACTGACTGGCCATCCAATGCATCAGAGACTAAACAATTTTGGAAATGGGAAACTAAAGCAGAGAAACTTTGCAGAAATAGCCAAAGCAAATATGAGCGAAGACCCTATGAACGCACTAACAACACCAAAGCCCATCCCTACCTGGAGGCAGCATATATTTCCAGAGGTGGTAAAAAATATACCAGGTATTGGAAACAAAAACAGCCAGACTGAAAAAGAAAGAAGAGATACAACCCTGAGGTACATAACGAAAAACTACCCAAGCATGGACTGGACCCATGCATACACCGACGGTTCTGAAACAAACACAACACAGAACGGAGGTGCAGGGGCATTCCTGAGCCTACCAAATGGCAGAAAAATAACACTGTCAGTGGCAACTGGAAAATACACAAGCAATTTCAGAGCGGAGGCAGAGGCACTGAGGGCGGCAGTAGAAGAAATGGTGACAGGTAAAAGGAATGAAAGCCATATAGTCCTGCTTACAGATGCCTTGGCCGTAGTCACAGCACTAAAAAGCCAAAAAAATACTGAACTTAATGATTTAAGAGCAGTACTCTGTCAACTATGCCAACAGTCCACACCAAAAAGAGTAGTGGTACAGTGGGTTCCATCCCACTGTAACATCCAAGGCAACGAGGAGGCAGACAGACTGGCAAAAGAAGGTGCAAGACTACCACAACCAGATACTAGTGTGACATACGAAGAGTCAAAAAGGCTTATTAGATCTAGATACATGACCAAATGGGAAACAGAACATACTGGCTACACCAAAAACGATGCCCATTTCCAGTTGAACTGAAGAGAGCAGGTCGCGGTCTTCAGATTTCGCACTGGCCACAATAGACTGAGGTACCACCTATTCAACAAATTGAAGATAGGTGGCACTGACGAATGCACCTGTGGTACTGGGAAAATGACCGCTGAACATTTCCTGCAAAACTGCCCGACATACGAGGATCAGAGAAAGCAGATGTGGCCATCACCAGTGGCAACACTAGACAAGCTCTATGGCAGTGTCGACAGCCTCAGGATGACGCTGCTTTTTTCGAAAAAATACAGGTTGACGTCTGACAGCGTACGAAGAAGAAGAAGAAGATGTCACCTCTATGATTAGGACTCCACACCTGTACACAATACTCCAATCTAGGTCTAACTAATTCTTTATACAGTTTGACTATCACTTCCTTGCTCCTATGTTTATAATTTCTTTTTATCATACCTAACATTGCATTTGCCTTTTTCACTGCTACCTGGACTTGCTCACTCACCTTACCTGTATGATCTATTATAACCCCTAGGTCCCTTTCCTTATCTATCTTTCTAATATTGTTCTCTCCAATTTTGAAATTATGTTCCATATTGGATCTACCCATGTGGATGACTGTACATTTATCTACATTAAACTCCATTTGCCAACTGACAGACCATTCTCGAATTTTATCTAAATCGGACCTCAATATATCCACTTCTGCTTTAGATGAGACACTACTGCATAGTTTTGTGTCATCAGCAAATTTTGCAATCATGGATCCCATATCAATGTCCAAATCATTTATATATATCAAGAACAAAATTGGTCTCAAAACCGAGCCCTGTGCCACTCTACTTTTTATGTCACACCACTCAGAGTACTCCTTATTTATGCCCGCCCTCTGCCTTCTTCTCGTTAACCAATTTTCAATCCATTTGGCAACTTCCCCACCTATTCCATGTGATTTTACTGTAAATATTTAAATTGGCTTTAGATAAACAAGTCTGAGGGGGATATTTTCTTGTATTCTTAAGACATACACTTTGCTTTATTCTTGATTTATTATCATTTATTTCTGTCCCCTGGTGAAGACTTTAAAGCCAACACTTAGCTATTTAAAAGAAAAAAGATTGAATAAAACAGAGAATTCTTTGAACTTGTTATAATTCAAAGTTGACTACTAACCTTGTTCCATTCTTTGCTCAATGTCAGCATAGCTTCCAACTGGCACTTTCTTCAGATCTTGTACATAGAACATTCCCAGCTTTGGGTTCTGCCGCACTTGGAGACCCCCCTTCAGACTGTCTTTAGAAAGTAAGTCACGAACTTGCTCGTTATAGATCTCCAACATGGAAAAAGTCACTTCAAAACGCTGCACATAATACAAGAACACTTGAATGGAATTTGGTCAACAACAAACTGCTACATTCACAAACAATTTTTGTTATGTTGTAATATCATTTATGTTATATGTGGTGCTAATGTTGTGTGGTCTAGTTTTTGTTATCTGTGGTGGTAATGTTGTGGTCTAGTTTTTGTTATCTGTGGTGCTAATGTTGTGGTCTAGTTGTTGTTATCTGTGGTGCTAATGTTGTGGTCTAGTTTTTGTTATCTGTGGTGCTAATGTTGTGTGGTCTAGTTTTTGTTATCTGTGGTGGTAATGTTGTGGTCTAGTTTTTGTTATCTGTGGTGCTAATGTTGTGGTCTAGTTGTTGTTATCTGTGGTGCTAATGTTGTGGTCTAGTTGTTGTTATCTGTGGTGCTAATGTTGTGGTCTAGTTGTTGTTATCTGTGGTGCTAATGTTGTGGTCTAGTTTTTGTTATCTGTGGTGCTAATGTTGTGTGGTCTAGTTTTTGTTATCTGTGGTGCTAATGTTGTGGTCTAGTTGTTGTTATCTGTGGTGGTAATGTTGTGGTCTAGTTGTTGTTATCTGTGGTGCTAATGTTGTGGTCTAGTTTTTGTTATCTGTGGTGCTAATGTTGTGTGGTCTAGTTTTTGTTATCTGTGGTGGTAATGTTGTGGTCTAGTTTTTGTTATCTGTGGTGCTAATGTTGTGGTCTAGTTGTTGTTATCTGTGGTGCTAATGTTGTGGTCTAGTTTTTGTTATCTGTGGTGCTAATGTTGTGGTCTAGTTGTTGTTATCTGTGGTGCTAATGTTGTGGTCTAGTTTTTGTTATCTGTGGTGCTAATGTTGTGGTCTAGTTTTTGTTATCTGTGGTGCTAATGTTGTGGTCTAGTTGTTGTTATCTGTGGTGCTAATGTTGTGGTCTAGTTGTTGTTATCTGTGGTGGTAATGTTGTGGTCTAGTTTTTGTTATCTGTGGTGGTAATGTTGTGGTCTAGTTTTTGTTATCTGTGGTGGTAATGTTGTGGTCTAGTTTTTGTTATCTGTGGTGCTAATGTTGTGGTCTAGTTTTTGTTATCTGTGGTGCTAATGTTGTGGTCTAGTTTTTGTTATCTGTGGTGCTAATGTTGTGGTCTAGTTTTTGTTATCTGTGGTGCTAATGTTGTGGTCTAGTTTTTGTTATCTGTGGTGCTAATGTTGTGGTCTAGTTTTTGTTATCTGTGGTGCTAATGTTGTGGTCTAGTTGTTGTTATCTGTGGTGCTAATGTTGTGGTCTAGTTTTTGTTATCTGTGGTGCTAATGTTGTGGTCTAGTTTTTGTTATCTGTGGTGCTAATGTTGTGGTCTAGTTGTTGTTATCTGTGGTGCTAATGTCGTGGTCTAGTTGTTGTTATCTGTGGTGCTAATGTTGTGGTCTAGTTGTTGTTATCTGTGGTGCTAATGTTGTGGTCTAGTTTTTGTTATCTGTGGTGCTAATGTTGTGGTCTAGTTTTTGTTATCTGTGGTGCTAATGTTGTGGTCTAGTTGTTGTTATCTGTGGTGCTAATGTCGTGGTCTAGTTGTTGTTATCTGTGGTGCTAATGTTGTGGTCTAGTTGTTGTTATCTGTGGTGCTAATGTTGTGGTCTAGTTTTTGTTATCTGTGGTGCTAATGTTGTGGTCTAGTTTTTGTTATCTGTGGTGGTAATGTTGTGGTCTAGTTGTTGTTATCTGTGGTGCTAATGTTGTGGTCTAGTTTTTGTTATCTGTGGTGCTAATGTTGTGGTCTAGTTTTTGTTATCTGTGGTGCTAATGTTGTGGTCTAGTTTTTGTTATCTGTGGTGCTAATGTTGTGGTCTAGTTTTTGTTATCTGTGGTGCTAATGTTGTGGTCTAGTTTTTGTTATCTGTGGTGCTAATGTTGTGGTCTAGTTGTTGTTATCTGTGGTGCTAATGTCGTGGTCTAGTTGTTGTTATCTGTGGTGCTAATGTTGTGGTCTAGTTGTTGTTATCTGTGGTGCTAATGTCGTGGTCTAGTTGTTGTTATCTGTGGTGCTAATGTCGTGGTCTAGTTGTTGTTATCTGTGGTGCTAATGTTGTGGTCTAGTTTTTGTTATCTGTGGTGGTAATGTTGTGGTCTAGTTTTTGTTATCTGTGGTGCTAATGTTGTGGTCTAGTTTTTGTTATCTGTGGTGCTAATGTTGTGGTCTAGTTTTTGTTATCTGTGGTGCTAATGTCGTGGTCTAGTTTTTGTTATCTGTGGTGCTAATGCTGTGGTCTAGTTTTTGTTATCTGTGGTGGTAATGTTGTGGTCTAGTTTTTGTTATCTGTGGTGCTAATGTCGTGGTCTAGTTTTTGTTATCTGTGGTGGTAATGTTGTGGTCTAGTTTTTGTTATCTGTGGTGGTAATGTTGTGGTCTAGTTTTTGTTATCTGTGGTGGTAATGTTGTGGTCTAGTTTTTGTTATCTGTGGTGCTAATGTTGTGGTCTAGTTGTTGTTATCTGTGGTGGTAATGTTGTGGTCTAGTTTTTGTTATCTGTGGTGCTAATGTTGTGGTCTAGTTTTTGTTATCTGTGGTGCTAATGTTGTGGTCTAGTTGTTGTTATCTGTGGTGCTAATGTTGTGGTCTAGTTTTTGTTATCTGTGGTGGTAATGTTGTGGTCTAGTTTTTGTTATCTGTGGTGCTAATGTTGTGGTCTAGTTTTTGTTATCTGTGGTGCTAATGTTGTGGTCTAGTTTTTGTTATCTGTGGTGGTAATGTTGTGGTCTAGTTTTTGTTATCTGTGGTGCTAATGTTGTGGTCTAGTTTTTGTTATCTGTGGTGCTAATGTTGTGGTCTAGTTGTTGTTATCTGTGGTGCTAATGTTGTGGTCTAGTTGTTGTTATCTGTGGTGCTAATGTTGTGGTCTAGTTTTTGTTATCTGTGGTGCTAATGTTGTGGTCTAGTTTTTGTTATCTGTGGTGCTAATGTTGTGGTCTAGTTTTTGTTATCTGTGGTGCTAATGTTGTGGTCTAGTTGTTGTTATCTGTGGTGCTAATGTTGTGGTCTAGTTTTTGTTATCTGTGGTGCTAATGTTGTGGTCTAGTTTTTGTTATCTGTGGTGGAAATGTTGTGGTCTAGTTTTTGTTATCTGTGGTGCTAATGTTGTGGTCTAGTTGTTGTTATCTGTGGTGCTAATGTCGTGGTCTAGTTTTTGTTATCTGTGGTGCTAATGTTGTGGTCTAGTTTTTGTTATCTGTGGTGCTAATGTTGTGGTCTAGTTTTTGTTATCTGTGGTGCTAATGTTGTGGTCTAGTTTTTGTTATCTGTGGTGCTAATGTTGTGGTCTAGTTTTTGTTATCTGTGGTGCTAATGTTGTGGTCTAGTTTTTGTTATCTGTGGTGCTAATGTTGTGGTCTAGTTTTTGTTATCTGTGGTGGTAATGTTGTGGTCTAGTTGTTGTTATCTGTGGTGCTAATGTTGTGGTCTAGTTGTTGTTATCTGTGGTGCTAATGTTGTGGTCTAGTTTTTGTTATCTGTGGTGCTAATGTTGTGGTCTAGTTTTTGTTATCTGTGGTGCTAATGTTGTGGTCTAGTTTTTGTTATCTGTGGTGGTAATGTTGTGGTCTAGTTTTTGTTATCTGTGGTGCTAATGTTGTGGTCTAGTTGTTGTTATCTGTGGTGCTAATGTTGTGGTCTAGTTGTTGTTATCTGTGGTGCTAATGTTGTGGTCTAGTTTTTGTTATCTGTGGTGCTAATGTTGTGGTCTAGTTTTTGTTATCTGTGGTGCTAATGTTGTGGTCTAGTTTTTGTTATCTGTGGTGGTAATGTTGTGGTCTAGTTGTTGTTATCTGTGGTGGTAATGTTGTGGTCTAGTTTTTGTTATCTGTGGTGCTAATGTTGTGGTCTAGTTGTTGTTATCTGTGGTGCTAATGTTGTGGTCTAGTTTTTGTTATCTGTGGTGCTAATGCTGTGGTCTAGTTTTTGTTATCTGTGGTGGTAATGTTGTGGTCTAGTTTTTGTTATCTGTGGTGCTAATGTTGTGGTCTAGTTGTTGTTATCTGTGGTGCTAATGTTGTGGTCTAGTTGTTGTTATCTGTGGTGGTAATGTTGTGGTCTAGTTTTTGTTATCTGTGGTGCTAATGTTGTGGTCTAGTTTTTGTTATCTGTGGTGCTAATGTTGTGGTCTAGTTTTTGTTATCTGTGGTGCTAATGTTGTGGTCTAGTTGTTGTTATCTGTGGTGGTAATGTTGTGGTCTAGTTTTTGTTATCTGTGGTGCTAATGTTGTGGTCTAGTTGTTGTTATCTGTGGTGCTAATGTTGTGGTCTAGTTTTTGTTATCTGTGGTGCTAATGTTGTGGTCTAGTTGTTGTTATCTGTGGTGCTAATGTTGTGGTCTAGTTTTTGTTATCTGTGGTGCTAATGTTGTGGTTTGTCCAAACTGTATTAACCCTTTTCCTATATTAAGTTCCGGTCGCTGAAAACTGAGCCGTGAGCTCTAAGTTTGACACCTTCGCTCTAACGACAAGGTAAGGAAGATTCAAAGTTTGTAGCTGTGTAGAAAAGTGTACAGAAACCATCACCATGGAAACTAGGTACTGCATGTTGTCATGACCTCACTCACCTGAGGAGTGGGTCAAGGCCATTCATTTATTAAATCATTTATGATCACACAAGTCATGTATGTTCTGTCTTCGTGTAGTTTTAGGGGGACGGCGTGGGCTAGTGCTCAAGTGACACGACTTACAGCCCGAAGGTGTTGAGTTCGCTCCCCAATCACAGGACCAGCCACTATCCGTCGAAGCAAGCCCTTAAAAAATGCAGGAGGAAGCAGACCCATACATAAAATGCATGCCGAAGTCGGTTCACTGGGCAGACAGGCGCAAAACAAAAACATAGTGCAACGCACATCACCTTGGGGAATAGAGAAATAAGGCGACCGCAAAATAAAAAAATAAAGAAAAATATTTAAAAATGTATTTAGTTTTCGATTGGCTGTATCCATGTTTATAGTCAAATATGCGTTCAGTGTGTGAGGTACCTTGTTTTTATCCTTGTTGGCAGCCATTATCTTGAAAAGCTCATCACAAGTGATTGGAACAATACCTCTGTAGACAGAAGAGTTACAACCAAGTCAATCATCACTAACTTGTCACCTGGTCAGAATGACACATGTCAGTATAATAATGTGCAGAATTATGGAGGAACGAATCTGTCATCTGATACTAATTTGTTCTGACAAATAAGGTCAAGGTTGTCCATAAGCTGATACAGCTGTAAGGAATGAAGTGTGAGGTGTTATTATAATATGTTTTCAGCTGTTTGTGGCAAGGTGGCCAATAGACACCACAGACAGACAAAACAGACAGACAGCTAGACAACACAGAAAGACAGACAGGCAGACAGACAAACAAATAGAGAACACAGACAGACAGCACAGACAGCACACACAGACAGTACATACAGACAGACCACACAGACAGATGTGAATAAATTTTAAACAGTCATTTAGAAACCAAGAAAACAGTTCTCACTTGTTTGGTCCGTAGCCCACCATGGAATATGATTTTCCCGATCCTGTTTGACCATAGGCAAAGAGAGAACAGTTGTAGCCTGTGGGAAGAGCAAATGTTAAGAGAACATCAGGTCAACAAATTCCCTATTATTGAACAAACTGGCAATGCCCATGCAGACGATCTGTCCGCCAATCAAACTCTTCAATATAACAGAAATAATAGCAGCATAATAATTAAAGGATCTCCCCCGTCCTAAACACCCCTCACCTGCTTCACTACCCTCCCCCATGTCTTCTCTCTACCCCCCAGCCCCACTCCCCCACCCCCACAATCTTGAAAATACAAACACTTATACTGACGACACAATCACAATTTTATATTTTTATTTCAATGTTGAATGGATGAACGGTCCAAATACAGAAGTTGAATGGATGAACGGTCCAAATACAGAAGTTGAATGGATGAACGGTCCAAATACAGAAGTTGAATGGATGAACGGTCCAAATACAGAAGTTGAATGGATGAACGGTCCAAATACAGAAGTTGAATGGATGAACGGTCCAAATACAGAAGTTGAATGGATGAACGGTCCAAATACAGAAGTTGAATGGATGAACGGTCCAAATACAGAAGTTGAATGGATGAACGGTCCAAATACAGAAGTTGAATGGATGAACGGTCCAAATACAGAAGTTGAATGGATAACGGTCCAAATGCAGCAGCTCTGTTTATATTTCGTTGTTCCAAGAATGATGGGTTTGCTAATAATTAAATATCCAATGAAAGAAGCTGAGCTGACTGCAAATGATTAGGCATTACTAAGTGACGTCAGTACTATGCAATACTGACAATCTGTGATAGTTGTGAGAGTAATCCACAATAATTGATAGCATATTTAGCCAATGTCGGTCGGCAAAGATTTATAAGTTTTTCCCATCGAGTCCAACCTAAGAAATTATGTATGTTCATAATTCCAAAAGAGTTCAGTAAAATCAGTTATCTGCATGTCTTTCAGAAACTTGGAGAAATAGCCACAATAAAATCAGTTTGATCTGCTCGTCTCTTAGTGACAAACTTGGAGAAGTAGCCACAATAAAATCAGTTTGATCCGCTCGTCTCTGAGTGACAAACTGGGAGAAGTAGCCACAATAAAATCAGTTTGATCCGCTCGTCTCTGAGTGACAAACTGGGAGAAGTAGCCACAATAAAATCAGTTTGATCCGCTCGTCTCTGAGTGACAAACTGGGAGAAGTAGCCACAATAAAATCAGTTTGATCCGCTCGTCTCTGAGTGACAAACTGGGAGAAGTAGCCACAATACAATCAGTTTGATCCGCTCGTCTCTGAGTGACAAACTGGGAGATGTAGCCACAATAAAATCAGTTTTATGTTCATGTTTCTGCATAATTAATATTGTCAGTATTATGACTAAAAATAAGTGTTAATAAACATATTTATTTATTTGTTCAATGTTTAAAAGAACATTTAAGTTTCATTTATTTTTATTTGTTTTCTGATGACTCAAAGCAAACACAAAATGGCTGTTTGATCAATGAGACAAAATGGCTGCTTGATCAATGAGACAAAATGGCTGCTTGATCAATGAGACAAAATGGCTGCTTGATCAATGAGACAAAATGGCTGCTTGATCAATGAGACAAAATGGCTGCTTGATCAATGAGACAAAATGGCTGCTTGATCAATGAGACAAAATGGCTGCTTGATCAATGAGACAAAATGGCTGCTTGATCAATGAGACAAAATGGCTGCTTGATCAATGAGACAAAATGGCTGCTTGATCAATGAGACAAAATGGCTGCTTGATCAATGAGACAAAATGATTTTCATGTAAGAATGAAACCAACAAGTCATAATCCCATCATATCAGTTATATGAAAAGCCTGGTCTAAACGGAGGGGAGATGAACAGGTGTGCTGCATTGCCATTTCTTGATGATATGAATGACCTTGAACCTCAACTCTGCAATAACATAAAAGCCTTAAATAATTGAATCATTAATTTTGAAGGATTCAATACTCTGTTCCAACTTGTTATTCAGTGTCCATGTTTCTGCGCCATAAAGTAGTGGCGAGTATACATAACACCTGACAATTGTCCTTTTCAAATTCTGATTTATCTGTTTGGATGTCAGTATGTGTCACATGTTGTTGAATACCATCTTGACCATACCTATTCTCTTTCTGATTTCTTTTTCACAGCTGCCATCTTCCGTTATTTTATGACCTAGATACGAGAAACTCTGTTCCTGTTCAAGTAGTTGATCTTTTATTTTTATCTGCATACATGGTTTCTTGTCACTTTTTCCATTTATCATAGTCTTTGTTTTGTTTATGTTTATGTCTAACCCAAACTCTTGTCTGATTGTGTATATTGTTGTCACAAGCTCCTGTAATTCTTGCTCACTTGTTGCCATCAAAACTGTCATCTGTCATACGACATTTTTCCCATTGCTGGGCTAGTCGAGGGGTTTTGAAAACTATCATCCGCATATCTAAGGTTATTTATTGCAACTCCTCCAATGACAAGCCCTGGCATACTCTCTATCTGTTTGATAATTTGTTCTGTGTATATATTAAAAAGATAAGGGGATAATACACATCTCTGTCTCACTGCTCTTTTTACATCTATACTTGGAGAACTTAACTTTCCTGATTTTACTGTAGCAGTTTGTTCCCAGTACCTTTACCTTCTAGACCTATTTCTTGTAGACCTTTAATTAATTTCCCATGTTGGACTTTGTCAAAAGCCTTCTAGTAGTCTATAAAGCAAATATAAATGTCATTATGTATTTCTATATATTTCTCTGTCAAAATTCGCAAACAGAAAATTGATTCCCTTGTTCCATTAAACTTTCCAAAACCAAATTGTTCCTCTGAAACTTCCCTCTCTACTTTACCTCTTATTCTCTCTTGTTGTTGTTACTTTGTTGTTTGCCTCACTAGTTTCTACTGGCGGAGGCCCATTCCACCTCAGTTTTCTCTTGTGTGATCTTGAGTTGCATTTTAATTGTGTGACTCATTAGACTTATTGTTCTAAAGTCTGAACATCCTGTTGCATGAGGTTTTTTTCGGTAGTGTTATAAACGTATATGTTTTCATGTCTGTTGGTATTAAATGTCATTACACAGATCAGTATAGCTATACCAAATTTTTCTAGGGCCTCTATCCTTTCTATGTAAATGGAGTCCGGCCCTGTCGCTTTCCCTTTCTCATAGTTTTTCATAACATTTACCACCTCTAATCTTAGTATACTGGGTCCTTCATTATCATATGTTGATGGTTTGGCTCAGCGACTGTTCTCAAAAAGTTCCCTTGCATATTCCGCCCATCTGTTCGATATCTCACTCTCACCCATTCAAAATGGCTCCATCCTTATCTCAGATGCATCCCTCACTCTAGGTTGCCTGTGTCTTGTTTGTTGTTTTCTTTATTTCTATATGCATTTCTCTGGTACTGCGTTTTAGTCCAATGTTTTATATTACCTAGCATTTTTCTTCAAACCACTGTTCTTTGGCTAGCATTCACATTGTACGTATCTCTTTGTCTAGTGATGAATGTGCAGGAGTGTTTTAGCCTTCTTTCTATCTGCCATTTTAGTTAAGATGTCATCTGTCATCCATTCTTGGTTTTTCCTAAGTTCTTTATCTGGTAACGATTTATTTGCTACTTGGATACTGTTTTGTATACGTTCCCATTTAGTGTTTATTCTCCTCTCTGTTTCCTTCCTTGTCCTCTGATTGTAAGTTTTCATACACCTTCTTTACTGCACCTGGTACTTTTGCCGGATATCTGGTTATTTTAGCGCTGACCTGTCTTTATTAAGTGTGTTTGTTCCCTCTACAATCTGTGATTGTGAGTTGTAAATGCACTTTCAAAATGGATTGTGGTCTGAATTGATGTCAGCTCCTGTGAATGTCTTGGTGCTTTTGACAATATTTCTGAATCTGTGTCTAATCATAATGAAAATCAATTTGTTTTGTTGTGCTATCACCTGGGCTTATCCATGCACATGATTTTCTAATATAAAATATGGAACATGATTACAGAATGGGCGAGAACTATATTAGAATTATAGAACAGGAAAGGGACATAGGAGTTATAATATCATACAGGTAAAGTGAGCAAGTCCAGGTAGCAGTGAAAAAGGCAAATGCAATGTTAGGTATGATAAAAAGAAACAAACATAGGAGCAAGGAAGTGATAGTCAAACTATATAAAATATTAGTTAGACCGAGATTGGAGTAATGTGTACAGGTGTGGAGTCCTTATCATATAGGGGATATAAACATGCTGGAAAGGATACAAAATAGAGTGACACAGCTGATAGTGGGATTCCAGAATTACAGTTATGAGGAAAGACTCAGAAAAACCGGCCTACAGTATCTAGAAAAGAGAAGAATTCGTGGTGACTTAATACAGGTTTATAAGATGATCAGAGGAATGGATAAATTAGATTATAACAAGTTTTTCAAAATGCAGCCACCCACAAGAACAAGCTAACTAAAGAGAGGTCCAGATTGTATATTAGGAAATATTTTTTTAGTCAGAGAGGGGTGAATGCTTGGAATGCATTTCCCCAGGAGATAGCGGAGGCAGGGACAATTAATGCACTTAAAAATAGATTTGATGCGCATAGCTTTTAGAGCAGGGTAATGCAAATGTAATTGTTTGTATTCAGACTCTGATGAGTCTTCTAAACCAGTGTAAAGATGTTAAGTTAAGTTATGTACGATCCATTGACCATCTTACTACTGATTGGTTCCTGACAGCTAATTTTAGAAGTGTTCTTTCAATGTTAGGACTCAGACCTCCAGGTGATAAAGAGATTGGTCTGGAGATGAGAGATGAGGGGTTCTGGAGATGATCAAAAGAAAGGATAAATTAGACTATAACACGTTTTTCAAAATACAACCACCCACAAGAACAAGAGGGCATAGCTACAAATTAACTAAAGAGAGGCCCAGATTAGATATTAGGAAATATTTTTTTACTCAGAGAGTGGTGAATGTTTCGAATATATTGCCACAGGAAGTAGTGGAGCAGGGACAATTGATGCATTTAAGAATAGATTGGATGCACATAGCTTTTAGAGCAAGGTGATGTAAATGAAACTGGTTGTATACAGACTGCAGGGTCTTCTAAACCTGTATGAAGGATTTAAGTTTAGCACACTACATGCAAGCACGCCCCAGAGGCACACCAGACACTAAGTGTACACACATGATAACATACACACACAGACACTAAGTGTACACACATGATAACATACACAACAAATACATTACACTATACACACACCAGACACTATGTGTACACACATGATACAATACACAACAAATACATTACACTATACACACACCAGACACTATGTGTACACACATGATAACATACACAACAAATACATTACACTATACACACACCAGACACTATGTGTACACACATGCTAACATACACAACAAATACATTACACTATACACACACCAACCCAACATACACACTATGTAAGTCACACACGCCATGTTCATTACACTTCACACAAACATCCCACAAACACCACACAAAACCACCGACAAAAATACCACACAAACACCATACACACCACACAAACACCCCATATACACGACACATCCATATTGCACAAACTACACACAAACTACACACAGACACATACACACAGAGAGAGAACTGAGGCACAGAGAGAGAACTGAGGAATGTTGTGTTTACCTTCAAAAGCATTGTGCAGCACAGCTTGGCCCAAGTCCTGGAAGACCTTCCTTTGACTGGCATACTGAAAACCTGGGTTAGCCTCCATAATGCCGCCATCTTCCACTGTGAATCCGTCATGAGACCTGTCAAGATGGGGTTGGTCAAACGGAGATCCATCGGAGAACTTGAATAATCTAAGGTCAGTCTCCAACCAGCTTCACATATATCAGCATCAGAGGTCCACATGACAGTCATGTGACAGCACACGACAACCACATGACAAGCATATGACAACACACGACAACCACATGACAATAAATGACAGCCATATGACACCAAATGACAGACAGATGACACCCTGACCTCACAATCATTTAGTCCCAAATGAAACAAACGATAATTCACCATCTCAACTCCATTAAATATATTTATACTCCAAGCTATACATAACATTTATACTCCAAGCGTAACAAGACATTTATACTCCAAGCTTAACAAGACATTTATACCATAAGCTATACAAGACATTTATACTCCAACAAGCTATACACGATATTTATACCACAAGCTATACAAGACATTTATACTCCAAGCTATACAAGACCTTTATACTTCAAGCTATACAAGATATTTATACCACAAGCTATACAAGATATTTATACTCCAAGCTATACAAGACATTTATACCACAAGCTATACAAGACATTTATACTCCAAGCTATATAAAATATTTATACCATAAGCTATACAAGACATTTATACCATAAGCTATACAAGACATTTATACTCCAAGCTATACAAGACATTTATACCATAAGCTATACTAGACATTTATACTTCAAGCTATACAAGACATTTATACCATAAGCTATACAAGACATTTATACTCCAAGCTATATAAGACATATATACCAAAAGCTATACAAGACATATATACCACAAGCTATATAAGACATTTATAGCACAAGCTATACAAGACATTTAAACTCCAAGCTATATAAGATATTTATACCATAAGCTATACAAGACATTTATACCATAAGCTATACATGACATTTATACCATAAGCTATACAAGACATTTATACCATAAGCTATACAAGACATTTATACCATAAGCTATACAAGACATTTATACCATAAGCTATACAAGACATTTATACTCCAAGCTAAAGAAGACACTTATACCACAAGCTACAAGACATTTATACTCCAAGATATAGAAGATATTTATACTATAAGCTATACAAGACATTTATACTCCAAGCTATACAAGACATTTATACTCCAAGCTATACAAGACATTTATACTCCAAGCTATACAAGACATTTATAATCCAAGCTATAGAAGACACACATATACATATTTAGTGATCTGTTAGATATCTCTTCATGTTTTAAAAATATCACTTTAAAAAAAAATGCAAGACTTTTGCTGTTGTTGTTGTTGGTCGGTTTACATGAAATAAGCTCTATGTCCACATTCCGTGACCCAATTTCTCTTGTCCACTTGTTCTCCGTGACCCAATTTCTCTTTCCCAGCTGTTCGCCTATTGCCCATGTTTCTAACAGGACAACCCCTCAATCCGTGTTTGTTAGCTGTTTTGTCCATGTTAAGATCTGTCTCGTGCTAGGGACTGAATGTTAAACTTTATCAGACTCTGTTCTCAAGCTCTGTTCTCTCTAAAGACTGTTCTCTCTCAAGCTCTGTTCTCTCTAAAGACTGTTCTCTCTCAAGCTCTGTTCTCTCTCAAGCTCTGTTCTCTCTCAAGCTCTGTTCGCTCAAGCTCTGTTCGCTCAAGCTCTGTTCGCTCAAGCTCTGTTCTCTCTAAAGACTGTTCTCTCTCAATCTCTGTTCGCTCTCAAGCTGTTCGCTCAAGCTCTGTTCTCTCTCAAGCTCTGTTCTCTCTCAAGCTCTGTTCGCCCAAGCTCTGTTCGCTCAAGCTCTGTTCTCTCTCAATCTCTGTTCTCTCTCAAGCTGTTCGCTCAAGCTCTATTCTCTCAAGCTCTGTTCGCTCAAGCTCTGTTCTCTCTCAAGCTCTGTTCGCTCAAGCTCTGTTCTCTCTCAATCTCTGTTCTCTCTCAAGCTGTTCTCTCAAGCTCTGTTCGCTCAAGCTCTGTTCTCTCTCAAGCTCTGTTCGCTCAAGCTCTGTTCTCTCTCAATCTCTGTTCTCTCTCAAGCTGTTCTCTCAAGCTCTGTTCGCTCAAGCTCTGTTCTCTCTCAAGCTCTGTTCGCTCAAGCTCTGTTCGCTCAAGCTCTGTTCTCTCTCAATCTCTGTTCTCTCTCAAGCTGTTCGCTCAAGCTCTATTCTCTCAAGCTCTGTTTTCTCTCAAGCTGTTCTCTCTCAAGGTCTGTTCTCTCAAGGTCTGTTCTCTCAAGGTCTGTTTGAAATCTGGCAATGCCTGTCATAATGTACCGCAAGATATGGCATACCGGTACCAACTGGCATATCATGAATGTACGCAACTTCCTGTTGTCAGTGAATATCTTCCATGTCTCTCTTTGTCAGTATCCGTCCCTTTGTCAGTATCCGTCCCTTTGTCAGTATCCGTCCCTTTGTCAGTATCCGCCCCTTTGTCAGTATCCGTCCCTTTGTCAGTATCCGCCCCTTTGTCAGTATCCGTCCCTTTGTCAGTATCCGCCCCTTTGTCAATATCCGCGCCTTTGTCAGTATCCGCCCCTTTGCCAGTATCCGCCCCTTTGTCAGTATCCGCCCCTTTGTCAGTATCCACCCATTTGTCAGTATCCACTCCTTTGCCCAGCAATCTCTACAGGATAAGCTAGCCAGCCCCACGTACATCCCTCCTTAGTTACCTCTTAACCAGGCAGGTTACACTGTTACCATTCTTAGATCTTCTTTCAGACCCGGTAACAGTTTAACTGGCACAGATAAGCTTCAAGCATGCTGATCACTCGTTGTTACAAGAAGGCTATGTTGGATTTTCTCTGATCCTCTCCAACTAATCCTGTCCAAATAATCCTGTACAAAGAATCCTGTTAAACTAATTCTGTGCAGCTAATCCTCTCCAACTAACCCTGTCCGATCCTCTCCAACGAATCCTGTCCAACTAATCCTGTTCAACTAATCCTGTCCTAATAATCCTGTCCGGTCCTCTCCAACTAATCCTCTCCAACTGATCCTGCCCAACTGATCCGGCCCAACTAATTCTCTCCAACTGATTCTGCCCAACTAATCCTCTCCAACTAACCCTGTCCGATCCTCTCCAACGAATCCTCTCCAACTAATCCTGTCCAACTAATCCTGTCCAAATAATCCTGTCCAAATAATCCTGTTAAACTAATTCTGTGCAGCTAATCCTCTCCTACTAACCCTGTCCGATCCTCTCCAACGAATCCTGTCCAACTAATCCTGTTCAACTAATCCTCTCCAACTAATCCTCTCCAACTAATCCTGTCCAACTAATCCTGTCCAACTGATCCTGTCTGGTCCTCTCCAACTGATCCTGCCCAACTGATCCAGTCCTGTCCTCTCCAACTGATCCTGCCCAACTGATCCTGTCCGGTCCTCTCCAACTGATCCTGTCCAACTGATCCTGTCCGGTCCTCTCCAACTGATCCTGCCCAACTGATCCTATCCGGTCCTCTCCAACTGATCCTGCCCAACTGATCCTGTCCGGTCCTCTCCAACTGATCCTGCCCAACTGATCCTGTCCGGTCCTCTCCAACTGATCCTGTCCAACTGATCCTGTCCGGTCCTCTCCAACTGATCCTGTCCGGTCCTCTCCAACTGATCCTGTCCGGTCCTCTCCAACTGATCCTGCCCAACTGATCCTGTCCGGTCCTCTCCAACTGATCCTGCCCAACTGATCCTGTCAGGTCCTCTCCAACTGATCCTGCCCAACTGATCCTGTCCGGTCCTCTCCAACTGATGCTGTCCGGTCCTCTACAACTGATCCTGCCCAACTGACCCAACCATTCGTGTGTACAAATGACCTTTGTTCTATGGAACTAGAATTATGAAATGGATGTTCTCACTTACCAGTATGAATAATCGAAGGAAAACTGAAGAGAGAGAGAGAGAGAGGAGTTAGCATGTGGACATGGGCAATAAACTCAAACACACTACCAGGCTAACACACATTGGGAGAACTGGTTTGTGTGGGTGTGTGTGTGTATGTGTGTGTGGGTGTGTGTCTATGTGTGTGTGGGTGTGTGTGTCTATGTGTGTGTGGGTGTGTGTGTGGGTGTGTATGGGTGTGTGGGTGTGTGTGTGGGTGTGTGTGTTGATGAGGGT
>JAVGWX010000016.1:40978534-40988590 GCA_036924085.1 Ariolimax columbianus
ATTGATGGATGATTGTTAACTGAGTGTGTGTGAGTGGATTGATGGATGATTGTTAACTGAGTGTGTGTGAGAAGATTGATGGATGATTGTTAACTGAGTGTGTGTGAGTAGATTGATGGATGATTGTTAACTGAGTATGCGTGAGTGGATTGATGGATCATTGTTAACAGTATGTGTGAGTGGATTGATGGATGATTGTTAACTGAGTGTGTGTGAGTGGATTGATGGATGATTGTTAACTGAATGTGTGTGAGAAGATTGATGGATGATTGTTAACTGAGTGTGTGTGAGTGGATTAATGGATGATTGTTAACTGAGTATGCGTGAGTGGATTGATGGATCATTGTTAACAGTATGTGTGAGTGGATTGATGGATGATTGTTAACTGAGTGTGTGTGAGTGGATTGATGGATGATTGTTATCTGAGTATGTGTGAGTGGATTGATGGATGATTGTTAACTGAGTATGTGTGAGTGGATTGATAGATGATTGTTAACTCAGTGTGTGTGAGAAGATTGATGGATGATTGTTAACTGAGTGTGTGTGAGTGGATTGATGGATGATTGTTAACGGAGTATGTGTGAGTGGATTGATGGATGATTGTTAACTGAGTGTGTGTGAGTGGATTAATGGATGATTGTTAACTGAGTATGTGTGAGTGGATTGATGGATCATTGTTAACAGTATGTGTGAGTGGATTGATGGATGATTGTTAACTGAGTGTGTGTGAGTGGATTGATGGATGATTGTTATCTGAGTATGTGTGAGTGGATTGATGGATGATTGTTAACTGAGTATGTGTGAGTGGATTGATAGATGATTGTTAACTCAGTGTGTGTGAGAAGATTGATGGATGATTGTTAACTGAGTGTGTGTGAGTGGATTGATGGATGATTGTTAACGGAGTATGTGTGAGTGGATTGATGGATGATTGTTAACTGAGTATGTGTGAGTGGATTGATGGATGATTGTTAACTGAGTATGTGTGAGTGGATTGATGGATGATTGTTAATTGAGTACGTGTGAGTGGATTGATGGATGATTGTTAACTGAGTATGTGTGAGTGGATTGATGGATGATTGTTAACTGAGTATGTGTGAGTGGATTGATGGATGATTGTTAATTGAGTATGTGTGAGTGGATTGATGGATGATTGTTAACTGAGTATGTGTGAGTGGATTTATGGATGATTGTTAACTGAGTATGTGTGAGTGGATTGATGGATGATTGTTAACTGAGTATGTGTGAGTGGATTGATGGATGATTGTTAACTGAGTATGTGTGAGAAGATTGATGGATGATTGTTAACTGAGTGTGTGTGAGTGGATTGATGGATGATTGTTAACTGAGTGAGTGTGAGTAAATTGATGGATGATTGTTAACTGAGTGTGTGTGAGTGGATTGATGGATGATTGTTAACTGTATGTGAGTGGATTGATGGATGATTGTTAACTGAGTGTGTGCGCGGAGTGGTGGATGATTGTTAACTGTATGTGAGTTGATGGATGGATGATTGTTAACTGAGTGTGTTAGCGGATTGGAGGATGATTGTTAACTGTATGTGAGTTGATGGATGGATGATTGTTAACTGAGTGTGTGCGCGGAGTGGTGGATGATTGTTAACTGTATGTGAGTTGATGGATGGATGATTGTTAACTGAGTGTGTGCGCGGAGTGGTGGATGATTGTTAACTGTATGTGAGTTGATGGATGGATGATTGTTAACTGAGTGTGTGCGCGGAGTGGTGGATCATTGTTAACTGTATGTGAGTTGATGGTTGGATGATTGTTAACTGAGTGTGTGCGCGGAGTGGTGGATGATTGTCAACTGTATGTGAGTTGATGGATGGATGATTGTTAACTGAGTGTGTGCGCGGAGTGGTGGATGATTGTTAACTGTATGTGAGTGGATTGATGGATGATTGTTAACTGAGTGTGTGTGGATTGATGGATGATTGAAGATGAGAGAAAAGGAATATAACTGACTTTCTTTGGTTCTTCGCCTGTGGATGAAGATAAGGAAGACAAGATAATCTAGACCCTGCCGAATTCATCACAAACAATTCATACAACAGATAGAGAGAGTGTCAAGGGGGGATCGTCAAATAATATAGAGAGATATACATGATGTGGTGACAAGGGATTGATGGGAGGGGTGGTTGGGGAGTTGTTGGGGTTGGTTGGGGAGTTGTTGGGGTTGATGGGGAGTTGTTGAGATTGGTGGGGAGTTGTTGGGATTGGTGGGGAGTTGTTGGGGAGTTGTTGGTGCTGATGGGGAGTTGTTGGGATTGGTGGGGAGTTGTGGGGAGTTGTTGGGATTGGCGGTGAGTTGTGGGGAGTTGTTGGGATTGGTGGGGAGTTGTGGGGAGTTGTTGGGATTGGTGGGGAGTTGTGGGGAGTTGTTGGGATTGGTGGGGAGTTGTGGGGAGTTGTTGGGATTGGTGGGGAGTTGTGGGGAGTTGTTGGGATTGGTGGGGAGTTGTGGGGAGTTGTTGGGATTGGTGGGGAGTTGTGGGGAGTTGTTGGAATTGGTGGGGAGTTGTGGGGAGTTGTTGGGGAGTTGTTGGGGAGTTGTTGGGGTTGATGGGGAGTTGTTGGGATTGTTGGGGAGTTGTTGGGGTTGATGGGGAGTTGTTGGGGAGTTGTTGGGGAGTTGTTGGGGTTGATGGGGAGTTGTTGGGGTTGATGGGGAGTTGTTGGGAGTTGTTGGGGCTGATGGGGAGTTGTTGGGATTTTTGGGGAGTTGTTGGGGTTGATGGGGAGTTGTTGGGGAGTTGTTGGGGAGTTGTTGGGGTTAATGGGGAGTTGTTGGGGTTGATGGGGAGTTGTTGGGGTTGATGGGGAGTTGTGGGGAGTTGTTGGGGCTGATGGGGAGTTGTTGGGATTGTTGGGGAGTTGTGGGGATTGGTGGGAAGTTGTTGGGATTGTTGGGGAGTTGTTATGATTGGTGGGGAGTTGTGGGGAGTTGTTGGGGCTGATGGGGAGTTGTTGGGATTGTTGGGGAGTTGTGGGGATTGTTGGGGAGTTGTGGGGATTGTTTGGGAGTTGTGGGGATTGGTGGGGAGTTGTTGGGATTGTTGGGGAGTTTTGGGGAATGTTGGGGAGTTGTGGGGATTGTTGGGGAGTTGTGGGGATTGTTGGGGAGTTGTGGGGATTGTTGGGGAGTTGTGGGGATTGTTGGGGAGTTGTGGGGATTGGTGGGGAGTTGTGGGGATTAGTGGGGAGTTTTTGGGATTAGTGGGGAGTTGTTGGGGCTGATGGGGAGTTGTTGGGATTGGTGGGGAGTTGTTATGGCTGATGGGGAGTTGTTGGGGCTTAAGGGGAGTTGTTTGGATTGGTGGGGAGTTGTTGGGATTGTTGGGGAGTTGTGGGGAGTTGTTTGGGCTTTTGGGAAGTTTTTGGGGCTTATGGGGAGTTGTTGGGATTGGTGAGGTTGTTTGGAATCGTAGGGAGTTTTTGGGAGTTGTTGGGGCTTTTGGGAAGTTTTTGGGGCTTATGGGGAGTTGTTGGGATTGGTGGGGAGTTGTTTGGATTCGTAGGGAGTTTTGGGGAGTTGTTGGGGCTGATTGTGAGTTGTTTGAATTGATGGGGAGTTGGGGTTGATAGGGTGTTGTTGGGATTGGTGGGGAGTTGTTGGGATTGATGGGGAGTTGTTGAGGTTGATGGGGAGTTGTTGGGGCTGATCGGGAGTTGTTGGGATTGACGGGGAGCTGTTGAGGTTGATGGGGAGTTTATGGGGTTGATAGGGAGTTGTTGGGATTGACGGGGAGTTGTTGAGATTGACGTGAAGTTTATGGGGTTGATGGGGAGTTGTTTGGATTGACGGGGATTTGTTGGGGTTGATTGGGAGTTGTTGGGATTGACGGGGAGTTGTTGGGATTGGTGGGGAGTTGTTGGGATTGGTGGGGAGTTTTTGGGGCTGATGGAGAGTTGTTAGGATTGGTGGGGAGTTGTTCGGGCTTTTGGGAAGTTTTTGGGGCTTATGGGGAGTTGTTGGGATTGGTGGGGAGTTTTTGGGATTGTTTGGGAGTTGTGGGGAGTTGTTGGGATTGGTGGGGAGTTGTTGGGATTGGTGGGGAGTTGTTATGATTGGTGGGGAGTTGTTGGGGCTTTTGGGAAGTTTTTGGGGCTTATGGGGAGTTGTTGGGATTGGTGGGGAGTTGTTCGGGCTTTTGGGAAGTTTTTGGGGCTTACGGGGAGTTGTTGGGATTGGTGGGGAGTTGTTGGGATTGTTGGGGAGTTGTGGGGAGTATTTGGGATTGGTGGGGAGTTTTGGGGCTGTTTGGGAGTTGTTGGGATTATTGGGGAGTTGTTGGGGCTTTTGGGAAGTTTTTGGGGCTTATGGGGAGTTGTTGGGATTGGTGGGGAGTTGTGGGGAGTTGTTGGGATTGGTGGGAAGTTGTTGGGGCTGATGGGAAGTTGTTGGGATTGGTGGGAAGTTGTTGGGGCTGATGGGGAGTTGTTGGGTTTGGTTGGGAGTTGTTGGGATTGGTGGGGAGTTGTGGGGAGTTGTTGGGATTGGTGGGAAGTTGTTGGGGCTGATGGGGAGTTGTTGGGATTGGTGAGGAGTTGTTGGGGCTGATGGGGAGTTGGTGGGGAGTTGTTGGGGCTGATGGGGAGTTGTTGGGATTGGTGGGGAGCTGTTTGGTCTTTTTGGAAGTTTTTGGGGCTTATGGGGAGTTGTTGGGATTGGTGGGGAGTTGTTGGGATTGTTGGGGAGTTGTGGGGAGTTGTTGGGGCTTTTGGGAAGTTTTTGGGGCTTATGGGGAGTTGTTGGGATTGGTGGGGAGTTGTTTGGATTCGTAGGGAGTTTTGGGGAGTTGTTGGGGCTGATTGTGAGTTGTTTGAATTGATGGGGAGTTGGGGTTGATAGGGTGTTGTTGGGATTGGTGGGGAGTTGTTGGGATTGATGGGGAGTTGTTGAGGTTGATGGGGAGTTGTTGGGGCTGATCGAGAGTTGTTGGGATTGATGGGGAGCTGTTGAGGTTGATGGGAAGTTGTTGGTGCTTATGGGGAGTTGTTGGGATTGACGGGGAGTTTATGGGGTTGATAGGGAGTTGTTGGGATTGACGGGGAGTTGTTGAGATTGACGTGAAGTTTATGGGGTTGATGGGGAGTTGTTGGGATTGACGGGGATTTGTTGGGGTTGATTGGGAGTTGTTGGGATTGACGGGGAGTTGTTGGAGCTGATGAGGATTTGTAGGGATTGGTGGGGAGTTGTTGGGGCTGATGGGGAGTTGTTAGGTTAACGGGGATTTGTTGGAATTGATGGGGAGTTGTTGGAGCTGATGGGGATTTGTTAGGACTGGTGGGGAGTTGTTGGGAATTGTGGGGAGTGGTTGGGATTAACGGGGAGTTGTTGGGATTGGTGAGGAGTTGTTGAGATTGGTGGGGAGTTGTTGAGATTGGTGCGGAGTTGTTGAGATTGGTGGGGAGTTGTTGAGATTGGTGGGGAGTTGTTGAGATTGGTGGGGAGTTGTTGAGATTGGTGGGGAGTTGTTGAGATTGATGGGGAGTTGTTGAGATTGGTGGGGAGTTGTTGAGATTGGTGGAGAGTTGTTGGGATTGGTGGGGAGTTGTTGGGATTGGTGAGGAGCTGTTGGCAGTTGGCGGGCAGTTGTTGGCAGTTGGTGGGCAGTTGTTGGCAGTTAGCGGGTAGTTGTTGGCAGTTGTTGGGAGTTGGCAGACTTTTTTTGGCAGTTGGTGAGCATTTGTTAGCAGTTGGCGGTCAGTTGATGGCAGTTGGCGGGCAGTTGTTGGCAGTTTTCGGGCCGTTGTTTGCAGTTGTGGGCATTTGGCGGGATGTTGGCAGGCAGTTGTTTGCAGTTGTTGGTATTTATGGGGGGGGGGGGGGGAGGGGGGGGCTGATTAGCGAGAACTGCAGGTGTGGATTGGTGGAGGGGTGGGAACTGCAGGTGTTGGGATTTTGTTGGTAGGGTGGTTAGAACTGCAGGTGTTAGACACACAAGAGTCAGGAAGGATGACGATTTAGTCATGTGGACGTGACCTGAAAACCGAAGACCTGGCGTTATGGCGGCTCTAGCCAGGACCTAGTTTAGACATGGTCTGCTCGATGTTGTAGATGACCTCAACAGTTAACAGAGGATGGGGCTGCATGCAGGTTCTACATTATGGGCTTTTTAAAGGGGCCCATTCAGGCTGTGAGGGCCTACGTCACAGCTTGTTTAACATATGTCTAGATACGGCTTGACTAAGAAGTCCTGATGGTGGGGCCCTGGCTAGAGACCATGACTGCGAAGCCCTGAGAGGCACTGACTGTGAGACTTTTACTGAGAGACCATGAGAAGTCCTGATTGTGGGAGCATGAGAAACAGCTACCACATCCAAGGAAGGCAGCAGGCGCGCAACTTATCCACTCCCGGAACGGGGAGGTAGTGACGAAAAATTACAATACGGGACTCTTTCGAGGCCCCGTAATTGGAATGAGTACACTTTAAACCCTTTAACGAGGATCTATTGGAGGGCAAGTCTGGTGCCAGCAGCCGCGGTAATTCCCGCTCCAATAGAGAATATTAAAGTTGTTGCAGTTAAAAAGCTCGTAGTTGGATCTCAGTCGACGGATGGCGGTCCGGCTCGCGCCGGTTCACTGCCCGTTGTCTCCTGCCCTACCGTCTGCCGGCTTTCTCCCGCGGGTGCTCTTCGCTGAGCGTCCCGGGTGGCCGGCGAGTTTACTTTGAAAAAATTAGAGTGTTCAAAGCAGGCCTCGGCTGCCTGAATAATGGTACATGGAATAATGGAATAGGACTTCGGTTCTATTTTGTTGGTTTTCGGAACTGGAGGTAACGATTAACAGGAACAAACGGGGATTCGTATTGCGGCGTTAGAGGTGAAATTCTTGGATCGCCGCCAGAGGAGCTACTGCGAAAACATTTGTCAAGAATGTTTCCATTAATCAAGAACGAAAGTCAGAGGCGCGAAGACGATCAGATACCGTCGTAGTTCTGACCATAAACGATGCCGACTAGCGATCCGCAGGAGCTGCTTCGATTACTCTGCGGGCAGCTTCCGGGAAACCAAAGTGTTTGGGTTCCGGGGGAAGTATGGTTGCAAAGCTGAAACTTAAAGGAATTGACGGAAAAGCACCACCAGGAGTGAAGCCTGCGGCTTAATTTGACTCAACACGCGAACACTGAAATTATTGACATGCCAAGAGCACTTTCGTTGGCTCTAATAGAGAACGTGGGCTGGAATTAGACCCTCTGAAATCTGGGGCTAGTCTCTCGGTGGCTCGATTGGCTCGCATCCAGTGTTTGATAAAGGAATTGACGGAAGGGCACCACCAGGAGTGGAGCCTGCGGCTTAATTTGACTCAACACGCCAAAACTGTAAAATGACTGACAGACTGAGAGCACTTTCGTTGGGTTTAATAGGGAACGTGTGCTGGAATTAGACCCACGGAAGACAGGTCAGTTTTACCCTCTTAATGAAAGAGGGTTGCTACGGTAATCCTGCTCAATCCTAGAGGACTCGCAGGTCACAGACATTTGATCCACGTGCTGATAAGCCAATGGTGCGAGGCTAGCATCTGAGGGATTACGGCCGAAATCCCGCCTTAAATCTCAGCACCACTGCGATGGGAGGCTACGATATGGTTGGGACCTGGTGCTCGCGTCTCAGCCCGACCCGGTCGAACCGCAGTAACAGGTCTTTGCCGTCCGCCGATCATAGCGGGCGGGAAGCTGCTCGATATTCACCCCATACCGCGTTGAGGTGTGAAACCACTAGTAGAAGACTTAGTTCTCGATCGGGCTGTCGTAAGCAGTAGAGCAGCCACCTCACTGCGAACTGTTGAGACTCAACCCTTGATCATGAGATATGTCCGCACACCAGGCGAACAACATCTCCGTGCCATGGCCAGGCTTGTTCCCTGGTTAAATGCACTCCTGCTTCGCTCTTTACCTCTGTCTGCTATCAGTCATCCCAATGGACGAAGAAGAGATGCAGGTCAGCGAACATTGCACCTTTGCCCTATTGTGACAACCTCCCAGGTGGCGGGGAATGCTAAGCGTGCCATCACTGCAGATGAGCCGAGAAAATAAAGGGAGCAAAGAGATACCCCACTCACTGTGACCAAAAACAACTGCTGCCTTGCAGATAGGCTGGGGACAGCCAAAGGCTATGGAGGGCATCTCTACAGAAACGCCTGTTGAAATCGGATGGGCCACAGGCTTAACAAAGTAACACAGTGCAACGTATATCGCTGTAACCAGAAGAAGACATGGTCTGCTCGATGTTGTAGATGACCTCAACAGTTAACAGAGGATGGGGCTGTATGCAGGTTCTACATTATGGGCTTTTTAAAGGGGCCCATTCAGGCTGTGAGGGCCTAAGTCACAGCTTGTTCAACATATGTCTAGATACGGCTTGACTAAGAGGTCCTGATGGTGAGGTCCTGGCTAGAGACCATGACTGAGAAGCCCTGAGAGGCACTGACTGTGACCCTTACTGAGAGACCATGAGATGTCCTGATGGTGGGGTCCTGGCTAGAGACCATGACTGAGAAGCCCTGAGAGGCACTGACTGTGACCCTTACTGAGAGACCATGAGATGTCCTGATGGTGGGGTCCTGGCTAGAGACCATGACTGAGAAGCCCTGAGAGGCACTGACTGTGACCCTTACTGAGAGACCATGAGATGTCCTGATGGTGGGGCCTTGGCTTAAGACTGACTGAGAAGCCCTGAGAGGCCCTTATAGTAGGGTTCTAGTTTGAGACCCTGAGAGGGCCAGAGAGGCTCCGACTGTGAGGCCCTGACTCTGAGTTCCTGACTGAATTCCTGACTTAGTTTCTGACTTGAGACCCTGACTGTGTGGTAATGACTGAAAGGCCCTGTCTGGGAGGCCTCGACTAGGAGGGCTTGAACGTGTGATATTGATTGAGAGACCGTGACTGTACGGCCCTAAGCTTGTAACTTGTTAAACTTATGATTAGATCCCATCCGGCTCTGCCAGGGCATCCCTCATTTCCACTGACAATGGTTGACTTCAGGCTGACCATGGTTACTTCAGGTTGACAATGGTTGACTTCAGGCTGACTTCAGGCTGACAATGGTTGACTTCAGGCGGACAATGGTTGACTTTAGGCTGACTTCAGGCTGACAATGGTTGACTTCCGGCTAACTTCAGGCTGACAATGGTAGACTTCAGGCTGACTTCAGGCTGACAATGGTAGACTTCAGTCTGCCTTTAGGTTGACTTTAGGTTGACTTCAGGCTGACAATGGTTGACTTTAGGTTGACTTTAGGTTGACTTAAGGTTGACTTCAGGCTGGCAGTGGTTGACTTCAGGCTGGCAGTGGTTGACTTCAGGCTGGCAGTGGTGGACCAGGCTAATCACGCTTTCAATGGTGGACTTCAGGCTGGCAGTGGTTGACTTCAGGCTGACTATGGTTGACCAGGCTGACTATAGTGGACTTCAGGCTGACTATGCTTGACCAGGCTGACTATGGTTGACCAGGCTGACTATAGTGGACTTCAGGCTGACTATGGTTGACCAGGCTGACTATAGTGGACTTCAGGCTGACTATGGTTGACCAGGCTGACTATGCTTGACCAGGCTGACAATAGTGGACTTCAGGCTGACAAATTAATTTGTTAAATAAAGAAGTCGAATCTACACGTACGTGAAGCAGACATATTTATGTGAACTGGGCTAAACGTGACTGTGAACTGGGCTAAACATGACTGTGAACTAGGCTAAACGTGACTGTGAACTGGGCTAAACGTGATTGTGAACTGGGCTAAACTTGACTGTGAACTGGGCTAAACTTGGCTATGAACTTTTCTTGTTTGTGAGCCTAACAAAACGCGTGACACAGTTTGGTTGGTGACCTCGATTCATAAAAACAAAATCAATAGTATCGATTCCCGATACCAGTCAATAGATTGCTGATTGGTTGCCTGGGGTTCTGTCACGTGATCTTAAACAAGTTCCAAGAGTCTGAAGTGATGCATGCTAGTTAGGTAGTCTTATCAGTTCTATATTTTACTAGCATAACATCATGTATGTTAGTGTACAGTTTGAACATTGTACACGTAT